>JAJOOR010003752.1:0-53785 GCA_036250505.1 Solanum acaule | reverse complement strand
TTTATTGAATATTTTTGTTTCATCAGTACTCATCTCATATTTTGTGTTATTTTTTTAAGAAACACCTTAGATAATTGTATTTTGGTTGGACTAAAGAAATATTTGGAGCACAAGTTAATTATATGTTTGTATGCAAACTTTACCGAAAAAATCAAAAAATCTGAAAAAGTTTGAGGTTTATTAGTTTGGTTTGATTTATAAATTAAAAAATTCGACACAATGGTTTGGTTTGGTATTTGAAAAACTCGAACCAATCCGAGGTTGAAAACCCGAAAAAATCAAAATTTTATTAGTTTGATTTGGTTTATAAATTTGAAAATTTTACACAAATGGTTTGGTTTGATATTTGAAAAACCCGAACCAACCTGATCACGTACACCCCTAGTTGCAACTTGCAAGTGGACTTCTTGTAATAAAAACAAAAAGCCCATGCATCAAATCATATATTATTAAAAGTGGAAAGCTCCAAACATGAAAAGTTGGATTACAATTTTATCCCTAGGCTAAATTAATCATCAAATTAATTAAATATTAAATAATAATAATTTAATTATTTTTTTAATTATAAGTTATTTATTAGAATAACAATGTAGAAGAACAAGAGTACTCAATTAAGATTTCTAGAATTTTAAGAGTCATATATAATTGCTAAAATAATTAAAACTGAATAATTGTTCTTAAATAAGTACATGAATCAAGATTTCCCCCCTTTTAATCTTGACTCAAAGAATATGAAGAGTTGTAGCTAAATCAATATATATCATTACCAAATATGAATTTGTCGTTCTTCCACTATCATTTCTACGCACTCTTATGGTAAAGTTCCTTCTTTGCCCTTTTCTCCATCCTCTACTGTTTGTTGGTAAGATTTTGATCATTTATATATTTTTCCAATTAGAAATGATTGTTTCAATTTTAATTCTTTATTTATGATTGTTTCTCTTTCTAGAATTTCTTGTTACTATTTTGTGTAGAGATGTAAAATCACCATACATATTGACTTGCAATGTATTTTGTGCTATTTGGCTTGAAATAATTTTGATATTCTCAAATAATTAATAATTATACGTATTATGTTAATAACTATAATGTTTTTGAAATACAAATGGACACAACAGAGAGGATTTTGTTTTTAAAAGTTTATTTTGCTTTTGCTTAAACTAATCAATAGTTAAGGTATCTATATTCATGAATTCAGATAAAAAGAAGAGTTAAAATTGAAAATTTAGGACGGAGTATAAGGACTAACACTACATAATCTCTTTCAATGTTATGAAATTCTCCTGTGAATTAAAATAAACATTTTTAACTTAATGCAAACTAATCAAGCATGCATTATTTTATGACACAAATTTGTCAAATATTCTAAACCATATTATTTTATTCATATAAATGATTAGTTTGCTTTTAAAACTAATAACGATATTCTTTGCATTTAATTTTTGAAGCAGGTATGGGTTTTTTATTTTATAAACAAACTAAACTAGTCTATGATCTGAGAGTAACAATAGAGCGTATAGCAAATTTGTCATCTTCATTTTATTTAGAATCACCAATTTTATTGTAAGGAAGATGAATTCATAAAGTTAGAAATATCAAGTATAACTTCTACATTTTCCTATAATGCCTAAGTTTGATTATCGTATATTTTTGTGGTTTTTTATAAATTATATTTGGAAGGTTTGGTTCATTGCTTCAAAGTTATACACAAGATCGATCTAATATTATAATGTTATAATTTCATCCTAATTTTTTTTTTAAAAGGAAGAAAATAGTAAGATGAATTGATTTAGATTAAGTTGGTATATTACATTTTAAAATAATATATATTTAACTTTATAAGAGTTTTTACTTATTGACTTATGAGGTACACGCGCAACGCACGTGCCCAAAGACTAGTATCAATAAAAACTTGTTTTGGACCATCCAGTTAGATTGAGACAATACCTTCCTATTTAAGTAAGGATTAATGATTATTAGACTCTATTTGCGTTAACCGATGATCGGGCCTAGTAATGCTTACAACTTTTTCGATTTCAGCATGGATTGAAAATACTGGACATGAAAAGAAATGATTCATTTAGATCGATATGAGAGTACATCTAACTACATTTTTTATAATTCAAGTTATATATTTGAAAGAGATTGTCCTCCTTGCTTCTCTCATGGTACAATCCTCTTCCACGTACAAACCTATTTTCTCTTCAATCCACAAAGATAAAATGTAGGACTAATCAACACTAGTTCATCATGGAAGAAAAGACTCAATAAGTCGGGATCACTAAATAATACTAATCCAATAATATAGTCTATGTATAAAAAAGTTTTTTAACTTTTACGAGTGAAACTCCAAAATTGTGTCATAGAGATCGAACGTATACAACTAGAACTCCAGGCAACGAGAGTGTCCTAGAGTCCAGTAAAAATATTGACATTATACATAAATGCGACCTTTAACTCGATTTCAACTGGCATTTACGCCCTCCAACTTTGAGTGTGTACAAGTAGGCACTTCAACTTGTATAAATTAAACAAGTAGACACAAGCGCCCTACGTGGCATAATACATGTAGGACGCCATGTAGGATGCAAATATTTTATGTAGGACGCCACGTCGAACACATGTGTCTATTTGTTTAATTTTATATAAGTTAAAATGTCTACTTGTGCACACCAAAAATTAAAGGACATGTATAATTATTAGCTGAAATCATGTTAAAAGACACATTTATATATTATACCTAAAAATACAAACTTCGAACTTATATTGTTTAAACTCCGGATAATGTCACAGTCTCACAGAGTGTCAAAAATCTGGAAAATTTTCAAAATGATGTATACTATTTAATCCATGCTCAATTTCCAAATTATTTTATTTGTGGCTAATATATTGTTAAAGTCCCATATCAGTAGGATGTACGTAATGAATTTAGACTTATTAATATAGGGAACTGCTATTTGGTCCCGACTCCCTAGTCTTGCCAAAGTAATTACTCCCTTTATACAATTTATGTGAGAAACTTTTCCTTTTAGCTGGTCTTAAACACATTTCTATTTAATTAACAGTTTTATTTTAAAATACTTATTTTATTCTTAATGAGATGATTTGTATATAGTCATGCAAATTGTTATGACTTATTTTAGACCACAAGTACTTTCTCCGTCTTTATTTACTTGTCAAATATTTTCTAATTTGATGTCCTTTTTATTTATCATTTTTGACAAATCAAGGAAGGACAATTTTTTTTCCTTCCTATTATACCTTCAATTGATTAACATTGAGTTAACTTCTTTGAAAAATGTAGTGAGTAAATATGTTTAAAACTCTATCAATTAATAGGGTTAAAATGGTAAATTCACTATATCAATCATTGTTTTCTTAATAGGTGTACCAAATCAAAATTTGACAAGTAAAAAGGGACAGAGGGAATATCAAAAGTTTTTTTTTTTTCTTAAACTTCGTGTCAAGTCAAACAACATCACATAAATTAGGACATATGAAATAATTAATAATTGATGAATAACAAAAACCAAAAATGGTGACGCGACGATAATAGCTATTTGACTAATTAATTTTACTTTGAATATCCGGAAGCTTGGTTTGATTTTGTTTGGTAATACTATTATTCGAAAGAACTTCCTGAATGAAAGTTTCATTATTTAATTTGCACAGGATAAATACTATATCTAAACACATGGTTAATAGTATATATTCCAACAAAAAGGTTAGTAGGAATATAGTCTTGTCTTGCTTTGCGAAAGTTTAGAATATGTCGTAGGACTATTCGCACCTTTGTAGTTCTTGTCATATATTGTAGATGGGCAATAAGTTGATTTTTGTGTTGTTAGCCTTTTTTTTTTTTGCGTATACTCTACCCTCCCAAAAATTCACACTTTGTGAAATTTCACTAGATATATTATTGTTGTTGTAGGGATATTACTAGTTCAGCCTAGAGAGAAAAGGCTAGCTTTGCATATACGTACGTTATTTCTATTTGTATTAGAATTAGAGGTGGCCAAAGCTAGAAGGAAGATTTTGAGTAGAATATTCAAAGTTTTTGAGTAAGTAAGATGAATGGATTTGAAAGCAAGTTAACGAACTAGCTAGTTGCATAGATATAGATCTTCCTACTTTTTTCATTCTAACGAGATCTGAAATGGATACCACCCCAAAGAAGTAAACTCATGCTCAACACTGGCAAATCTGGGAAAAGGTTACATGAAGGGCCTCCCATCAACTACTATAACACAAGAGCATAAACTCCTCTATCTTCCATCCCCATAAATTTAAGAAACTAAGGTGTGAATGGAAACTGAAGTCTTTTTCTGAAAAGACATCAAGAGAGCAAAGAATACAATTTTGTTTTGAAAGGTGTGAATTAGAAATGAAGTATTTTTTCGAAAAGACACCAAGATATATAAATGATATAATTTGGTTTTAAAATATGTAAATGGAAAATGAAGTGTTTTATCGAAAAGATATCAAGAAAAAGAATGTAATTTGAATAACATTTTTTTACATTAAATGGATTGTAACTTTTCTGATAAAACATAGTAATACTTGTTACTATCCGTTGCCACCCTTAAATTCATGAACAATCACAAATACAAAGTTACATTCTTCTTTGGAAGCAACAAACAAATCATCTTTAGCGTTGAAATAAGACAAAAAAGTTTTTAAAAAATTAAGAATAATCATGCAAGATATTATCTTACAACATAAAAATGTGAATTCCTAACAAAGATATGAATTATTTTGTTGTTGATAAGAAAAATGACTTCAACTTAATAAAATCAAGATTTAAAAATAATTATATATTGAGCTAAACTTTACTAAAATTTCATGATTTTAACCCAAAAAAAAATGTCAAATACTTTGAGTGAGAAAAGCTAGAAAATTACAGTTTGGAGCTATAAGGGCACTTTTTTTCCTCCAAACTACATAAAGGACCACTAATTTTATTTTATTTTAAAACAAAACGGTCAACTCGCTTCTGAGGAAGCAAGATCCTTTTTTATTTTAACCGCCGTTAGCAACGTTCAATTTTCTTTCTTTCTCGCTGCTCGGTCAGTGAGAAAAGTATTTTTTTAATAAAATCGTTGATATATCAGTGAGTTTCTTAATTCGTTGCGAGAGCAGCGCTCAAGTTTATTTAACTCTTTTTAAAAAAAAAAAAAAAAAACTTAAAATCACTCCTGGAGCAACAATTTATTGAATTCTTTTTTTGTGATGTGACATGTTTGTATAGAGTCCAATAAGAAGTGGATGGTATATATGATATTAAATGTGTTATTAGATTTTTGTGTCCATAAACAATACTACCTTAATCCCAATTTTTTCGTGTATACTTTGATATCGAATTTACGAAATATGGAAAAATTTATAATTTTTGAAATCACCTTTAAAAAGGTACAACGTTATAGACTTTTGCCAAATAAGGGGCATTCAATATGAAAAATATTGATAGTACTATTAAATTTTTATCAAATAAAAGAAGTGTGGTCTTTTTTAAAAAAAAGAGATTGACTAAAATAAATGTGTCATATAAATTAGGATAAGAAAAATATTTAAAAGTAAAATAAAAATTTAAATTTAAATTAATTTGAAAGATAAAAGTAGAATCATTAAGGTTTTTATATTAAAAATTATAATATCACACAAAATTGTTTATGTTGTTTGTAAAGTACATACATTCTGCACTTTTGTAAACACTTTTGCTCTAGCAGCGATTTAAAAAAATAAAATTTGAAAAATTCCACAAATTTAAAAAATAAAATTACTATAAACTTGATTTGCTCAAAAGAAAAATCCATTCAATAAATTTAAAAATATAACAGATTAATTGAACTTATAGAATTTAAGTCTTGAATCAGTTTTCATCTCTCTTTATCATATATCACTTGCTTTCATCACAAGGAGTGATTTTTTTTTCCAGAACTCCGAAAGCATAACCTGATAAAATGCCATTCATCATTTTAACTGATCGTTCACCGTAATGGAATTATTCATTCACTATTATTTTAAATCCCAGTAAAAAAAAATTGTCGACCATTTTTTTTCTCAGCACATGCATGTATATTGATTTTCTTCAGAACACAACCCAATAAGATTAAACTCTTAATCTCAACACTAAGTAATACGCCTATTACTTACTGAGCCTAAGCAATACTCCTATTGCCCACTAAACCAACTAACTCTAGTTGATCTAGACTTTAAGAACCCCATAAGGCTAACTCTAGCCACCAACTTCGATCTCCAAGACAAAAGCATAAACGAGCAGCAACTTTGTTGCACCACACATCAACTAACTCTAGTTGACACTACTAGGCAGCTCTACCCAAGAAAACATCAAAACAATGATGTAAAAAGTCTTGACCAAAATTTAGATAATTCGACTAAGTCTAGTTAATACAACTCAAACAAAAGACTCAGACAAGCAAATGATCTACTATCCTTTATAACTTAGGAGTAGATTTACAATGTAAGCACATAAGACACAAAGCTCAAAATACAACAAATACTCTTCAGCACTCCATCAGGTTTTTTGTTGATATGAGCAGTGTTCTTCTTTGAAGATGGCCTTCTCTTTGTAAGCTTATGAATTTTTAGAAATTCAAATCTTTGTTTGAAAAATCTTGAGTTTGTGTTTTGTGAGAAGATACTATATCAAAATGAACACAAACTCCTTGAGACGACCCCATTGGCTGAGAGTTTGCTTCTCTAAAAGACGAGCACCAACCACATCATAGGTGGCAGCTTTTCTGACAGCTATCTTGTCGTCCTTTTCACATGCATTGTCTTTTAGGGACCAAGTCCCTTGCAACGTGTTCTTTGTGAGTTCTTGAGAAGACTTGCTAACTCTCTCTTTTTTTTGAATGAATAATGTTGTTTGTTTATTGTTGTATATATATCGGTCACCAACAAGAATATTGACCACTGAAATAAACAACCTCATTCGCCCTTCTTGTTGGTGCAGTACACTGCACTTTTCACCTACTTCCTCTTTCACCAATTCCCCCTCTCAACATGACTCTTCAGGTAACTGGATTGATTCCCTTATTTTCATCATCCCCGAAGTTTTTCAAATAATCAAAACATCACATCAGCAACAAAAATAGCATTTCCCCCTTTTTGATGATGACAAACTTGTTCAACTTCTTTCCTATATCGGCATGACCATGTCCTCTTCAAGTAGCTAGCATTGATTCCCCCTATCAGCATGACCATGTCTTCTCAAGTAGCTAACATCATTGATCTCATACCTTAACAATTTTCCCCCTTTTGACATCATAAAAAAGGGTTAAAGCAGTAAACCAAGTTGACAGAAATGCAGGTCAAGAAAATTTATGGCCACTTAGGCAACACTGAGCATGAGTAAAAATGCATAAAGTATTGACATAAGTCAGTAGAAGCAAGGCATTTTTCATTCATAAATAAAATATCAGCAATCAAAGCATTGCACATATTATTACAAATGAGAACCACGATAATGTCCACTGAGTTTAGGTAGAAACAAAGAGGACTGACACGAGAGTTTAGGTGAGAGGGGATGGCTTAGGAGTAAGGGATTGGAAGAATAGAATTAGTAGATCATATACCTTAGCCTCTATTGAAGTTCACATTCTTTGTCGCCTAGGCTTCATGTTGAACCTTCAAGGATGCCAGTTTTTTTTTTTAACCTGGTCCTTCTAATTGAACTGTTTCAGAAGCTAAGCCTTCCGGCAAACCATTTCAGTATCCATGTTAGCAAGAGCAATTGTTATAGCTTCCAATGCTAGCTTGAGTTTCTCATGACAGAAAGATTAGTAGAATCAAACTTACTCAAGGCCTCTGAGATTAATAGATCAATAATTGAGGAACCATTTCATTTATCCTTTTTTTTAGGTCAGACGCCCTCCTATTCAGAATACTTTGAATTCTCATAATATCAACCTCTTCTTTTTTTAACATCATATTTTCCACTTCTTCTCTTTGCTTGTTGGACATGGTCCCTCTTCACACTCAAATATTTCTTCATCGGAAATTCTCCAGTAGGAACATTTGAAGTGTTTTTGAGAAAGGAGAAAAGATGGTTTTGAAAAACTCTGATTTTTTAAAAGGGATTTGAATTTTCTGGGAAGATGGAAAGAAATATAGAGTATAAAGGAAGTGAAAGGGTGTATCATGTGAAGGGAAGTGTCATCTTGGTATTTAAATGACGGGACAACAATCAGTTACCTGAATGACAGACATGTGGCAATTGCAACGGTTCTCATGCATAATTCAAAATGCAATGTTAAGAGTGCTAACCTTCGAGAACGGATAGGGTCCCTCTCTGTAGTTTGTATGTGATTGCCTAGATTTGTCCTGACCTCCATTTTCCTTCAGCCCTTTTGCCATGTGTGTATACCTACAAAAGTATGGGACTGAATTTTCTAAAACATACATAACTGAAAAGCAAAGATATCTGCTCCCTTTGCATAGTCATGAGAGAGTTGATTGCTTCAGGCAGGATCCATTCAAAAATGTTTCAGCGTTCCCACCTTCAGTTTGATTATCTTGGCCAAGTCTTCTAAGAGCTTTAAGATGCTGCTTGATCCACAAGATTGAGCCCATCAAGCTGCACCTTCTACATACTCTGCCTGAAAGAGCAACTAAATCTTGTCCTTTAGTTCCCCGTGAATTAGAGATCAACATAGAAAATGATCCATTTCTGAAGTGCTCTTTCTATCAACTTCATACCCAGCATAATTAGCCTCACCAAATTCCTCCAAATCAAAAAGTCTCATAATTGACAGAATAGGACCGGGGGGGGGGGGTCTTCTTCAAATGTCTCAAGATTTTCTTAACAGCCTTCAAATGTGATTCTTTTGTACAAGTATGGAATCTATGAACCATGTTCATCAGCATCCAGCTTCAAATTAGTGCCCATGGATGTATGAATGTTCTTGGTGTCCATAATATGAAACTTCTTCAGCAATTTCTCTGAGTTGGTACCAGGTCCCTGTCTTTGATTAGACATCAATTACCATGATCATGTTGTGCTATCTTTTTCTCTTTAGCTAAGTCCCTATGAGTGTATACATGTTCTTGAGAAATTGGTCCTTGCTTAGGGCTTTGGTGAAGATGTCAACCACTTGATCTTCTATTTTGCAAAACTTTATGATAACATTACCCCCTTTTAACATTTTCTTGACTTCAAGTATGTTAAGCCTTTTGAGCAGCTCATTGATGTACTTTTCCTGACACCCGAGGGTACCTTTAGAGGTTTACTTAATTTGTAGCTCTAAGAAGAAATCTCCTATTGTGCTCATTCAGAACTCACTACCTATAAATGTGGCAAACTCTTCACCCAACAACTCAAAAGGTTGCTCCAAAGATGACATAATCGATATATACTTGAATGATAGGGAATTCCTTCCCTTGTGATTTCAAAATGAGGGTTTTGTCAATTTTACCTCTCTTGAAGCCATTATTGAAGACGAACTTGGACAACTGTTGGGGAACCGAGTGTCATACTTTGCTTCTTTCAAACTGAGATTGATCAACTTCTTCATTCTCACCTTCAAAATTCACATAATCAGTTTGAACCTCATCATCTTTGTTCAGCATTGTCTACCGGACCGGGTCCCTCATCAGGTTCATCATCTGCATCAGCTTCCTTGAGATTCCTGGATTCATGAAGAGGATGTTCTTCAGCAAGCTCACTATTTAGCCCATTTCTCTGAATTTGAAGCAACTCTTCCATCTCAGAAACTTTTTTGTTTTGTAGCTTCTCTATTCTTCCAGACTCATCAAAAATCACATGAACACTTTCTTCAATACACAATTCTTGTTTTTATTCACCTGATAAGCCTTATTAGAGGAAGAACATCCCACAACTATTATTTCATCACCATTGAGATCAAACTTCTCATATCATCATTTTGATCACAAAACATATAGTATTCACCACTTCAGCCCGAAAGTTCTTTAAAAGATTAAAAGCATGCTTATTCCACCTGAAAGATGGTCTGATTTGCTTCTCTTTAACACAGGCAGTACAAACTTTGTCATCTGCAAATTTCATTTTGGGCAAACCACGGACCAGGTCCCTTGACACAAGTTTGTTAAGTAGAGGAGCCCTCACATGGCCGAGTCTCCTGAGTCATTGATGAGTATTCTCACCTTGACCATTAAGGCAAGTGAGATTGTTACAACGAGCAGTGTTCAGATCAGCAATGTACATGTTCTTGCATCTCTTTTCTGTCAAGATCATCACCCGAGAGAGCAAATTTGTGACACCACATTTATGTGATAAGAACTTTACTTCATTTTGTTCATCACAAATCTGTAAAACACTTGAAAGAATGTACTTCAACCCATTGACATAGTACACAACTTCAAAAGAGTGTTCCACAGACTTTCAAGTCTTGCCTACACCAAGAACGTACCACTTTTTGCCAGTACCAAAAGAGACACCTATACCTTGAAGTACCTTGATAAAGAGGACGTTTTATAGTTTTCTCAGTCATGTGCTATCTCATCTCACTTGCATAGAAAATCACTTTTTAGCCTTGGGAACCCATTTGAGATGGAGTTCCCAGTAAGCAGATAGCGGAATGATAAGAAAATCTTTTGTCCAGTAAGGTAGATTAGTTTTCTTCAACTCGGGACCAGAAGCAAAACCAAGTCCCTTCTTCAGTCTATTCCTCTGTTTGGAATAGTTTGACGAACTTCCTTCATATTTTTTCAAAACAGGACAATATTTCTTAAGATGTCCATCTTTACCACAATGCACATATAGCATATTATCAGCATTACAAACATTTTTGTTGTGAGGATTGTATGGGGAATATATCTTCTCACAACCCAGCCCTATTCTACTGTTGTTGCCTTGACCAATTAGATTTGTAAGAATCTTAGAGGAAATGGTCCATTTGAGGGATTTTTCCAGTTCCTCTTTTACATGGACCAGGTCCCTCTCCAACACAAGATTTCTTTTGAGGGCCAATTACATCTTCATTCCAGCAGTATGCAGCTTATTTTCAAGCTCCAGCTGCAAGCTGGTGGCCTCGTTCTTTCCTTTAAAAATAGTAGTAGTCACCCATTTTTATCTTTTCCTTCAATTCTAGAGTTTCAGCTTCTAGAACAACCATTTGATTTTCAATATCAGATATTTGGGCAACTAAAGCAATTTTTCCATCTTGAGAGATGTCTAGGCTATTGTTCACGAGATCATTCTCAATTGTTAGCTTACTGATCAAATCAAGTAGTACAACAACTAGCTTTCTCAATTTACTAGTACAAAAGGTATTCAAGTTTTGCTTGAAGTATGATAGAGTTACCTTTTCATCAGCATATTTTGCATCTAACTTTACCATGAACGCATCAGAGTGTTCAGATTCATCTAAAACACTTGAGGAATTTTCCCATGCAGTCAGATCCTTCTTCATTGAATGATAAGCAGCTTCTCTTCTGTTTGACTTGTCACAGAACTGGTCCCCCTCTTTGTCTTTACCCTCTCCAGTCTTGACATATTCCTTATGGTCAGCTTTGTGCATAGGACAATCTCTAATGGAGTGACCTGGTTGATCACACTTGTAACACAAGTCACAAGAGCTTGTAGTACTGTCATGATTTTTTTTCTTCATGAAACCTCCACGTTCTCTCACCATTTTTTGAAATCTTTGAGTGAAAGAGCCCATGTTCTCATCTATTTTAGGGGTTTCATTTTGTGACACCTTGGAAGCAAGTGATTCATCTCTTTTTGCATCTTTCTTCTGATTAGCCTCATCAATCAGATTTGTCCCCTTGTATTTGCCCTTGAGAATGAGACACTCACTTTTTATGTGCATCTCATGAACTTGAAGATGTTCAAATAGTGCATTCAGAGTAACCACTTCAGGATCTCTTGTCTCATCACCAAACATAAATTCATTTGTCCAAGATCTGGGAAGAATTTCCAGTATCTTAGAGATTTTCTTGCACACAAGGACAGGTTCTTCAAGGAACATAAACTCATTGGTGATGGTAGAGAATCTGGTACGCATTTCATGAAAAGATTCACCTTATTTTATAGTGAAACTTTTAAACTTAGTAGTAAAGAGATCTAGCTTATATTTCTTTGTTTCCTCAGTATCCTCATATGTTGTTCTCAACCGATCCCAGATTTCCTTTGCTGATTCACAAGATGGGATCAGATTGTATTCATTTCTACTAATGCCACACATCAGTAGCTTCCTAGCTTTGTGGTTTTTCTCAATTAATCTTTTGTCAGAGTCATTATACTGTGTCGAGTTTTGTGAATGACTCTTGTGACCTCTCCATCTTTAACATCTATCATGACCCGAGCCTACACCTTGGACGTGGACGGCACTCGAAGACCATTGTTGGTCCCCAACCGAACCCTCATCCTGGCTGACTACAAGCGGAAAACTGATTCAACCATACAAAGCTTAAAAACTGAAATAAAAGTTCACAAAACTTAAATTCAAACTTTAAGTCAAATGAAAACTCTAAATAATAAAATAAATTCAACTCTCCCCAAAATTGGCAACTTAAGTCTTTAAAACAATTAATAAAATAAATGAATAATACAGACTTCTCAACTATATTGACTATCTATGAAGCCTCTAACTGATAAAGATGGAAGTTGGGACAAGACCCACGACATCCTAACTAAACTGAAAAGTAAATGAAATTCTCCGGAAACAAGGAGGCTCATCATAGCTAACTCAAACTCTCGGATGTATCAATAAAGCTCCAATTGATGATCCTGAATTGTCTGCATCATGAGAAGATGCAGGCCAAATGGCTCAGTACGCGGAATATACGAGCATGTAAGAGAAATTCTAAAGCATAAACATAAGCTTGAAACTTGATAAAAAGGAAACATACTTACCTCTTCTCAAACTTACTCAACTCAGAAGTATTCAAGGATAAGATACTCAACTCAGAGATAAGAAACTCAACTCAAAGATATGATATTCAACTTTGGGTACTCAACTCTGGATACTCAACTCAAATGACTGAACTGATTTCAATATAAAGCAATTTAAAACAAGTGCAATATAAAGAAACAAATTGTTTAAAAACATGTTGTCAACTCTGTGTGTATGAAAGGATACAACATAACTCAAAAATGTATGTAAAAATACAAATAACTCTGTATATAAGAATACAATAACTTATGTGGGACTTTCTCTAACCGACAACCATCACGTAAGAACTATTGTGATGATACAACGATTTCTCTCACGCTGCCAGAGCATCATATACCTTGCCAAGGGCATAGGACCTGAACTACTAAGTGGATCCACTAGTCTATGCAAAAAGGATTCATCTAAAAAGTATGACCATTTTCTACCCATGATGGCTACATGGTTTATGCCGGCTCGGGGTTTTCTGAACCCTCCCCCATATCGATGCTCAATACTACTCCCAAAATATACTAGCTCTTTATGTTTTAAAAACATACTTCATTTTGTGATTTGAAATTAGTGCTCAAAAACATAGCTCAAAGGCTATCTTGAAAATCAAAGTTTACCCTCTTGCTTCATTTAGAAAGCGATTACTCTTTTCTGAAAACTAACCCGAAGGCTCTTTGGAAATCTCAGTTTCCGTTCTTATTTAAATGTGAAAACATTTTAAATCTCTTTGGGAATACTTAGTCCCCATATACTTTTTGAAAAAAAGAACTTCAGCTTTACTCTTTACTGAACTCAAAACTTAAGTCTTAAAACAAAGTTAAAACGTTTGTAAAAGATTTCTTAAAATATGGTTCATGCCGAATTATGGACACGAACGACTTAATGCAAGGTTTTCAATAACCATAGATAGAACTCAAATACTTGGAACTCAAGAACTTCAATGATACTACTCATTTCAAGAATGCTCAACTCAGAGTTCATGTGGAATTACGAGCATGAACTACTCAACTCAATGACTCAAAGATACTTCTCCTCTCAAGACTGTTCGACTTATAATGTTCATGCGGAATTATGAGCATGAAATATTCAATTCAATGACTCAAAGATACTTCTCAAAAGGGATTAGAAACTCAACACTTAAAGGCTTAGAACTTGAAGATACTACTTCTCTGAAAGATGCTCAACTTACGAAGTTCGTGCAAAATTATGGGCATGAAACAACTCAACTCGATGGTCTACATAACTATATGAAACTCATGTATACGACTCTTATTATTCTCTGACTTACTTCCTCAAAACTTAGTTCAAATCGATAGTTGATCTCAAAGGATTCACAATTGAACTCAAAGGCTTTCTTGAACTCTACTCTTAACCCTCTCTTAAATGTGAATTATGAATTCAAGAGTTATGCTTCATCGTATGAAGGATCTTGTAATGGTAAAGTAGACTCATTAATACATTCTCCTCACTCATACTCACTTGCTCGAGTCTTGAAACAAGTTATTAGAAATTGTAAAAGACTCCTCAAAAGGACTTTCTTAGAATGTTCGAAAGAATTCTCTAAAACTTAACTCTTAACTCTACCTTGAATGTGATTTATGATATCAAGGTTGTGATTTGTGATAGGAAAGGTCTCATGATGTTTAGGAATGATTTTAGATAGCTAAACATGAGAAAAGACTGAAAACCAATATTTGAGAGTGGGTCCGCGACGCGGAGAGGCTTTTAAAATTTGGTTTTGAAAACGTCTTTTGAGGCAGAACACTCCGTGTCAGCTCCGCGAAGCGAAACAGAAATTCCCAAATCTGGGAACCTGCCCCGCGACGCGCAACCAACGTCAAATTTTGACCGACGAAATTTCTTCTTCATTTTCTAACTCCAATTCGCCTAAATTCGATTCTTTTTCTCAATCTCTCTTTAGATTTAAATACCCAGCACATGTACACTAGAATCCAACTCTAACCCCTCTATAAATCGACATATTAACCTCAAGTACTCCTCAATCTCAGTCCAATTCAAGAACGAAAGCAAATTCATAAATACATAACAAGAACATCAAAGCTTCAACTTTTAGAACGAATTTAAAGCTAAAATTAACATGATTGGCGTGTGGGTGAACAATCCCAACACTATGGAAGCTTACATACCTGAAAGAATTATCCTCTTGAAGCAACTTGAAGGAAAACCTTTGAAAGATGAACCCTAGCCTTAGCTTTTCTTGAATTTCTTGAGAGTAGAATTTTGGAGTGGATGAGAGGGTTTGATTTAAGAAAACTAATTTTCTACACGTTTAGGGCAATTTAGATGACCTCTTAAGGGTTTTTAGGACTAAAATACCCCTAAAGAAATAATTAAAATGAGCTAGGAGTCGGAATGATTTTTCACCAGACAGTGAGGTCCGTATTGGATCCGCGTCACGGAGTTGCTGCCAGGTTTGCGCGACGTTAGTAAATCCGTCATAAATTTTTACTCAGAGCTTGAAATTGAGCAAACTCAGTGGCATTAGAAAGATAATTTGAAGGCCTTTCCTAAGGTATCTGGCAATACACCTAAATCATCTTGAGATAGGAGTTATGGTCGTTTGAAGTTGACCCAAAACTTAAGAAAAACATAGGAATGACTTGAATGAACTCTCTTTAATTCTTCTTGGAACTCAAGGTGCTACATCTAGTGACCTTAACACTCAAGAAATTTTAAAATCTTTGCAAAAATCTCACTCACTACAAATAAGGGTTCGAGTCTTAGTTCAAAAAATTTCTGGGGTGCTACAACATCCATAGTTGACACATAAGGACCTTCACAAATAATGTTTCATACCTCAATGTCCTTATCCATGAGATAATCACTCATTTGAATCTTCCACTATATACAGAATTTACCATCAAATATAGGTGGTCTTGTGGGGACTAACTTTTTTGCAGGTTCAGTGGTGTCGTCATTCCTCGCAGGAACCTCTCTCTTCGTGTTAACCAGATAGAGAGCCCAAGCTCTGATACCAATTGTTGGAATGTATGCGTCCACTATCAGTCAACAGACCAGGTCCCTTGACTCAGCAAGAACAGTAACTAATGTAAAAGTGTGGAATAAAAATGGCACAACGTAAATCAGGCACAATGATTTTTACGTGGAAACCTCCTTGTTCAAGGGAGTAAAACCACGACATGTCACACAAGATTTTGTTGCTCCCAATTGCACATGCAAATGTACGTGGTCGCGCAAGTAATATAGTGGCACTAAAAGAGTCAGAATATCGAACCCAAAGGACTTGTCAATTAATTATTCATACTAAATTATATTAATTCCAATTATTTATTTAAGGGAGGATTTCAGAGATGAATATATATATTAACTAAACTAAAAATAAAGATAAAAATAACTAAAAACAATTAACTAAGAAAAGATAGATGTTCACACAATCAATGAATGAATCGATCAAGAATTATGATTTAACTAACAATCATGTTTAGCATCAATTTCATCAACTTATTTGATTATCTAGTTATTGATTCACGGGATCGATAATATAGTCATGATCTCTCGACCTCTAACCGTCTACCACAATTGACAGTCTAACTACATCGTTGAGCGGGGATAGACTGAACCAACTATGGAGCATTAAGTTGTCTTCCCGTATTTGAGTCAAGCAAGACACCTAGGTATATCCCTATCCTAGACACAAATCAATTCAAGTGACATGCAAGAAAATATCATGCTCCTTATATTCCACGTTTTATCCCTCTATTGCTCTCCCGAGTTCAAAAGAAGAGAATAAATTTATTCTAATGGTGATCAAGCATCAAAATAGTAATCACAAGAATATAAGAACAACCAATATGATAAACAATTATGCCGAATCAAAAACATTAATCAATTATTTTGTAAGTAGATATAATCCAAGAATGAGAAGTTTAACTCCACATAGACATAGAGCAATTACAACCAATCATTCAAAGAAAAGATGTAAAATAAATAAAAGAGAAGAAAAGATAAAACCCTAAATAAAACGTTATTTTCTACATTGTATCTTCCTCCCTAATAATTATTCTTATGGACTATTTATAGATGTCGGAAACCCTGAATAAAATAATTAAGTCCATAACAAATTAGGAACCCAAAACCTAACGGAATTGGATTCCGTTTGAAACACTGATTCGTCCACCGTTGCACAAATTGGAATTCTTCAAATATTGGCACGTGGCACACTTTTATGCCCAATTAAATTCTTAATTTCCTCAAGTGCACTTCGTATATATTATATATTATTTAATTCAAATTAATCCATTAAGCTGCTTGATTTCCTTCTTCAATCTTCCATCTTTAATTCATTTTAGCTCCAAACTTCTTCATCTTCACACCAATTTAATCCTACAAATAAAATATACTATTAAGCACAATCCATAAAATCCAGACTCAAAAAGGACGGATATAAATACTAAATGTGAGGCAAATAATAATTAAAAATATGTATTTTGGCCTCACATCAATTTTCAACTGTTTTCACTAATCTTCTCAAGTAAAAGTGAAACACAGATTACAACCACCAATGAGATTAAACTCTTAATCTCATCACAAAGTAATAGCCTATTACTTACTAAGCCTAAACAATACTCTTATTGCCAACTAAACCAACTAACTCTAGTTGATCTAGACTTTAAGAACCCCACAAGGCTAACTCTAGCCACCAACTCCGATCTCCAAGACAAGAGCATAAACGAGCAGCAACTCTGCTGCACCACACATCAACTAACTCTAATTGACACTCCTAGGCAGCTCTACCCAAGAGAACATCAAAACAATGATGTAAAAAGGCTTGACCAAAACTTAGATGATTCGACTGACTAACTCTAGTTAATACGACTCAAACTAAAGACTCAGAAGAAAATGATCTACTATCCTTTATAACTTATGAGTAGATTTACAATGTAAGCACATAAGACACAAAGCTCAAAATACAACAAATACTCTTCAGCACTCCATCAGGTCCTTTATTGATATGAACAGTGTTCTTCTTTGAATATGACCTTCTCTTTGTAAGTTTATGAATTTTTAGAAATTCAAATCTTTGTTTGCCAAATCTTGAGTTTGTGTTTTGTGAGAAAAGACTATATCAAAATGAACACAAACTCCTTGAGACGACCCCATTAGCTGAGAGTCTGCTTCTCTAAAAAGACGTGCACCAACCACATCAGAGGTGGCAGCTTTTCTGACAGTTGTCTTGTCATCCTTTTCACATACGATGTCTTGCAGGGGCCGGGTCCCTTGCAATGTGTTCTTTGTAAGTTCTTGAGAAGACTTACTAACTCTCTCTCCTTTTTGAATGAATAATGTTGTTTGTTTATTGTTGTATATATATCAGTCACCAACAAGAGTTTTGACCACTGAAACAAACAACCTCGTTTGTCCTTCCTATTGGTGCAGTACACTGCACTTTTCACCTACCACCTGACATGAGAACTTTGCAGTTGTACCCCATTTTGAATCTGGACAAGAGCACTCTGTCAGGGAACGGGTCCCTGCATTTGTGAGGATCATCAAAACACCTAGAATATAACATTTTCCCCCTTTTTGATGATGACACACAAATGTTCCTCACACTGAGTTTATTCATTCATTTCCCTGTCGTCAATCCTAATATCAAGGATTTGGTTCCTTGTTAGATCTCTAAGTTTGATAAATCATTAAAAATTAACATCACCTCCAAAATAATAGGAAGTATAATTTTTTATTGTTTTCACATTGGGTTTTTAAATATAGTCAATGAGAAAAATATTAGAAAAATGTTTTATAAAAAGAGAAAAAAATATATCATATCACCTAGTCTATAAATATCTTTACTATATATATAAATTTATGGAACATGATAGAACTAATACATTTTTTAAAGGCAAAACAGTTTTCTTTTTTTACTCGTTCTCATAAGCTTCCACTTTTTTGCTCCTGTGTTGCACTAGTTTTTGAATTTTGAGCATTTTAATATTATATCAAAGTACATAATTATATTTGTGAAATTAGGTCTTGAGTTTAACTCACACCCCAAAAGTTAGCTCAAAGGGACAAGAATTGTCCAAATCTTATAAGGAGTTCACTCATCTTATTAGCTACTAATGTGGGACTTTTGTCATTCTTTAACAATATTCTTATTTTGACAATGTCAAGTGCTACCATCTTGTACAATGTGTCCACTAGTCCGTTGTACATAATTGGGCATTATTGGGCATATTGATTCTCATTAGTCAGTGGTTACAATTTCCCTCATAACTCATATAACCATTAATTCATTATTAACTTTTACTCTATTTTATGCCCTGTAATTCTTGTAACCTATAAGTCATTCATTTATCTATATTATTATCCACATTAATCCTTATCAATACAAGGATGAATTTCTCATTTGTAAATAGTGGTGTTTCTTTCTTTGTGAAGTGTGTCTCAAAAAAGATGAGAAGTATGGAAAATTTTATAGTGAAGTTGTGTAGTGAAAAAGAGAATTGACACAAAGAAGAATATTCTAATATTTATTCATTAGAACTTTAAATCAGAGAATTTGGATAGAATAAATGTAGAGTTCAAGTTTCCTTTAATTACTATGTTTCTTGTTTTATAATTGACATATTAAAAAATAGAAATAGTTAAGAACTTATTATATGTAGTAGGCTCTAAAGTTATCTAATTGTATAAAAAAATATTTATATTGTCAATGCATATTATTTAAACTTATTACTAAATAAAAGAAAATTAATAAATACTAATAATTTTGTTTATTATAAAAAAATAATAAATAAAAGGCTCAATAAATATTTTTAATGACTTTCATGATTTTAATATAATATTATAAATATAAATTTCGTATATATATACATGAGGCAAGGGAAGCAACTCATGGACAGTGGCGGAGCTAGAATTTTTAATAAGGGGTTCAAAATCTGAAGAACCTGTAAACATACGAACTAATCGAAAGGGGGTTTGACATCTACCGTATATACATAAAAAATAATTTTAACCATGTATAAATAGTAATATTTTCCGCCGAAGGAGGTTCGAATGAACCCCCTGACATACTGATAGATCTGCCCCTGCTCATGGACGACATGCCTGCTTTCCTAGGCAGGGACAATATGGGAATTTACTTAAGTGTTATGCTGAAATAGTATTGTACATAGTGCTTTATAATTACACTTTTCCATTTTTTGGACATAAAAGCCAGCCAATATTTCTCTTTTTGTTTACCTCTACCGAAAAGTGTGGGGCCCATGTTTCTACCTATTGCATGTTTTTCTATTTTTTTTTTCATTAATTTATTTCGGGAAAATTTTCAAAACGTCAATATTTTAGCATCTAATAGGACCCCTTTCAACACTTTTAATATTTATTTAAAATGTCAATATTTTAATTTGTTATAATGCTGATTATATTTATTTGTTTTATTTAATTTGAAAGAATACAAATTTTTAATAACAGAATGGAGAAAATATTTCAAAAAAGGAAAAAATGTTTCCCTTATGTAACATCTCGCAACTAGAAAGAACTAGAAAGAAGTTTAAAAATCTGGAAATAGTCATTTTTGGAGAGTATAAGGAAATCTGGAAAATTTTAAGTAAGTTAAACTGAGTTTTTGGCCAACTTAAAACGACCATAACTCCTAGCTCAGGATGAGTTAGGTGTAGTTCCAGATATGATTGGAAAGCTCTTGGAACGATCTTTCCAATGCAGCTGAGTTTTCACGATTTCGATATCGTATGAGTGAGTTATGTCTTTCGAAAGTTGGGCTGTTGGATTAAGGAAACTCCAAATCCGAATTTGTGAAGGATAAACTAGTCTTTTCCTTACCTAATTTGCCTATTTCGTTTTTAGGAATTAATTGGGGTAAAACAAGACTTTATTCAGTTTAGAAAAATTAGAATTTACGCTAGGGCTAGCTTGGAGAGGAGAAGAAAGAAGAGAAAAGAGGAGAGAAATCAAGAAATCGCCAAAAACGTTCAAGCTTTGCGAGTGGAATTCGTCGGGGTGATCCCTACAAGGTATGTGAGATCACATAGCGTTGGGCTAGTTCACCCACATGCCAAACTTGTTTCAATTCAGCAAAATTGGAGTTGTTTGAATGTTAAGAAAGTGAAGTTCTTGAAGAACATTGTTGAATTCTTGTTAGTTGATTGTTGAATGCCTAGTGTTGATTTGATTCGTGTTTCCAGGTTGTTTTTCGAGTTAAATCTATTGGGTATTGAGGGTACTAATGATCCTAAGTGTTTGGGGAAAGAACTATTGAAGTTTAGAGGGTTTGGAGATGAAAAACAAAGGAGAAAATCGGGGATTTTCTGGGCAAGGGATTGGGGAGCCGCACCTGCCAGAGCGCCACAAAAGTTCCTTTGAACTTTGGCCTCTGGCGCATCGCACCAGCCATAGCGCCACAGAAAGTTCTCTAAACTTTGAGGGTTGGCGCCCCGCGCCTCGCAGAGTGCCAGGGACGCCAGTTCTCCCCATTTTTCCTCCATCTTTTCGTACTAGTTTCTAAGTTATGTACCTATGTTTCCTAGTTGATTCTAACACTCTAAGGTACATCTAAACATCATGAAATCATCCATAAACATGAGATAATGAACCTTGAATCCATAATCCAATTCAAAGAAAGTTAAGATCAAAGTCAAAGAAGTTAAGAGTCAAGTTTAGAAGTTAAGAAGCAAGTCAAAGCAAAGTTTCTTAAAGTTTTCAAGAGTCTTTAACAATGTTTTAAATTAATTTTAAGACTCAAGTTTTCAAGTTAAGAAAAGAGTAAGAGTTGAGTTCATTTCTCAAAAAGCTATTAGGGAACTAAGTATTCCCAAAGAAGTTTATAAATGTTTTTTCACATTTGAGCAAGAAAAGGGAACATTGATTCCAAGAGAGCTTTTTAAGCTAAGTTTGAGCAATTATCTCAAACCAGAGAAGAAGTTGTTTTAAAAACATATGAGCTAAGTTTATTTTGGGAGTAGTATTGAGCACCGATATGGGGACACGAGTTCATATTAACTCAAGCCCCCATAAATCATGTAGCCATCATGGGCAGAAAAAGGATCATACTTTTTAGATGATTCCTTAGTGCTTTTTAGCATAGACTAGTGGATCCACTTAGTAGTTCAGGTTCTATACCGATGGCAAGGTATAGGACGGTCCTTGGCAACGTGAGGTAAAACGTTATAGCATCACTTAGGCTCATAGTGATGGTTGTCGGTTAGAGAATCTCCCACAGAAGTTATATTACTTTTTATATGAGTAAAGTTAAGTTTGTTATTGTTTTATCTCTAAACAAACTAAGATTGTTTTCAGTTGTTTTATAAGTTTTATATATATATCGCACGTGTTTTATTGATTTATATTGAGTTAAGTTATTCATGAGTTGAGAAGAGCCAAGATAAATGTTTCTTTCATCATCTCTTTCAAGCCTATGTATGTTAGCTTTCCAGTTGGCCTGCATCGTATTATGATGCAGACGCAAGTAACGAGGATCAGCATCCAGCACCTCGTTGATCCAGCTTGAGTATTCAGAATCTGTTGGTGAGCCTCCTTGCATTCCGGAGGACTCTTTTATTCGCTTTCTAGTTTAGTTCATTAGGATATTATGGGGTTTGTTCCAACATCCATCTCAGTTGTTTCAGAGGCTTCATAAACAGTTAGTAGTTTAGTAGTCTTTGCATTATCATTCTTATGTTAAAGACTTGAGTTCCCACTTTTGGCCAAGTTGAAGGTTTAATCTTTAAAACATTCTCAGTTATTTTATTATTCAGTTCAGTTAAGTTCATTGATCTTTATGGACATGAATATTGTCTTCCGCTTAGTTAAGTAAGCCAGACCAAGGGTTCGCTTGGGGCCAGCAATGGTCTACGAGTGCCAGTCCCGCCCAGGGTGTAGGCTCGGGACGTGACACCTTAGTTTTTTTATCCTTACTAGTTTGAACTTCTTAAATATGATTTTATCTTAAATGTATTTGTATGAACTTCTTTAAATATGATTTTGTGTGTCATTGTTTTAAAATGTAATTGAAATATATATTGCAAGTGACATACAATGATGACTACATAATAATAAAGTTATATAAAATTTGTTAGCATTCAAATTGAGAATGGAATACAACATGATAATGAAATACAAACTGAGCACGATAAATACCCATTTCAATTGAATAGTTCGACCATACAATTCAAAACCTAATTGTATACCATTAAGACGAATACAAATTCAAATCTAACTACAAACTGCATGGTATACAAAGTGATATTGAAAATACAAAATGAGCCAAATAAAATACAAAATATATTTTACTAATGCAATTAGTAAGAAATATATATGTACAATGAATACATAAATAAACTGTATTTTGATTATTTAGCATTAAAAATGAATACAAAATCAAATCTAAATACAAACTATCTAGTATACAATGTGATATTGAAAATACAAAATGAGAAAAATAAAGTACAAAATATGTTTTACTGATGCAATTAGGATGAATACCTATATAACATAATGTAATGACCCGGAAGGTCATTTTTGGAAAGTTTTATAAAATTACCGTTTTACCCCTCCCGATAGTTGCCCCGAGTCATTTTCGACCGGTCGGTAAAGTTGGTTTGAAAATTTTGAACAATTCGATAACTACGGTTAATTAACTGATGGGTGATTTTAGATAATTAATTTAATTGATAATAATGGGCCAAATCTGAAATTTATTTAAGACCCAATAATACTTGGCCCATAAATATTAAAATAAAGAGCAACTTTCACATATAGCAAACATAAAAATCATAATTGTATGTTATAGCTATAGTTTGCATAATTGCGCTCCATAGCAATTTTTATGTTTGCTATGGAGCTTTTGATTTGTATAATTCGCTACAAACATCCAATTTTATACAAATTGTTTAGTTTTGTATAAATTTATTTATACATTGTAATTTGTATAATAAGATCTGTATTTGTATAATTATAAGTGTATAGCACGAAAATATATGTACTTGTATTTGTATATACACTTTTCTCTCGCTTTATACAAACACAAACGCACTTTATACATTTTATACCGAAATGTAGAAAATGACTAATTGTATACCAAAAATGGCTAATTGTAGATCGAATCAGATGGCAAAAAAAAGGGATGTTTGCTGCGAATTACAATTAAAATAAACTATGGTTATAACATTTAATTTGAATTAATAGTTTACTATTTCATACAATTTTCCCTAAAATAAATTAGTAGGGTTTATTACATTTAGTACATAATTATTTTAGAAAAGAAAAGAAAACAAAGGGAGGAAGAAATACTTACCTGTGCAAATCAGCGACCAACGTATGAACCACTACTTTACATTCAGATAAATATTAGCTAGTATTTAATATCCTACAATTAGAATTGAAATGTCGTGGAAATGGTATTGTATTTATGTTAATTGGGTTAGAAAAGAAAGTTGGGAATTTTTAATGGTGTATAACGTTTTTGGTGGTTTATGGGGACAAACTTATAGCCCAATCACTGGCTAATCACTGCAAAATGATTGAGGCATTGGTAAGTTAACTATGCAATAAGAGAAACTACATTACTAACGCACTATTGGATTGTTGTGTTG
Organism: Solanum acaule; assembly: GCA_036250505.1. Lineage (NCBI taxonomy): Eukaryota > Viridiplantae > Streptophyta > Magnoliopsida > Solanales > Solanaceae > Solanum > Solanum acaule. The sequence goes on along the minus strand of JAJOOR010003752.1, from coordinate 29,301 downwards.
TTCACAATATATTTTTTTTCCTTTTCTGTTCTTTCCTTCCATAGTTAGGGTTGTCGATAGTGTACTTGATTTCGATTATGATTTTCTTTTCATGATTTTCACATTATAATTCAATTTTTACTATATTAAGATAAGTAACTAAATATAATGGTATAAAATTATATGGATACTATTAGGTTGATGCTACTTGGAGAAATTAGAACTTAACCCTAGACTTGAAATTTGGAGAAAATTAAAAGAGTTGACATGTTATTGACATCAGAATAAGGAATTTGATTATAGATTTGAGTGAATTTTTGGATATAGTCTAGATTGAAAGTAATGTGAGTGTTTTTAGTTTCAAAATCTTATTGTGATTATTAATGTGAATAAATCGCATTGGTTTGGAAGCCCAACGAAAGGGGAAGGCTAAAGTCCCGGAGTAATTGTTCGATTAATTGATGCAAGTGGATTTCTAAACACTTGTTAAGTGCATAGAGTCGTGTATTTCCTTGTGGTATGTGTTGGGGAGTAATGAGACTTGATGATGGGTTGACTCTAACGATGAAAAAGGGGTAATGAAAGGCAATGTAATTAATTGTTGGTGTGTGATGTGTTGAGAATAATTTTGAAAGGCTTATTGATTCATTGTTGGTGTTGTATCACGATTGAGTTGTTGTGAATTGTGCAATGTTATGAGAATGGTCATCTCCTCATTATTGTGAACATGTCATTTGCATTGTTTTGATACATGATTGTGACAAGTGTTATGTGACAAAGAGTAAGAAATTAAAGATGATGTACCATTTCGAGGGAAGTGTCGCGCACCACGACGGATACTATATTTTTCGAGGGACGTATTGCGCGCCGCGATGGATATTATTATTGAGAAAAGTGTCGCGCACCGCGACAGATGCATGGACAGATATGTCCCCCATGGGTCCCGGACTGAGAGACAACAAGTGTGTATCGTTAGATCAGACATGCATCACTATACTTGACATTGCATTTCATTGCATTGCATATTTTTATCATTGATGAACTTGACCTTGTAAGTGCCTTTCTGTGGGAGTTGTGATTGATAAATATTGAGTTTGTTGTTGACGATATGTATTTGTTAAAGTATTGTTGTTGAGCGGTATGCTATGTAAACTGAGAACTATTAGGTTGGGCTGGTTTTATGCAGGTTGTAGTTGTGGAGGTTCAGATGGGGTGTAAGGAGTACCCGTATTCTATTCCCTTAGCTTGTGTTTAGAAGTTTGCTTGTTGAGTACCGTGTGGTTTGGTACTCACCCCTTGCTTCTACATTTTTGTAGGTTACTAGCTCGGATCTTTGTGATACTCTTTCTCTTCTCTTTTTGTATAAGGCTTCTTGTGGAGGTTGGTGAGGTAGCTTCTTGTCATCTCAGCAGACCTTCTTACTCCTATTTATGATCTTGTTCTATTCTAAAATTAATGTCATTTGAGACTTTTATCTTTCTTTCGATTCAATTGTAATACTTTAGAAGCTTGTACACGTGATGCCACTCCCCGAGCCTACACCCTGGGCGGGACTGGCACTCGAGAACCATTGTTTGCCCCAAGCGAACCCTTGGCCTGGCTTACTTACTCAGCGGAAGACTTAAACACAAGAAATAGTCTCATAGGATAACTCGTTCAAATGTTTTTAAGAAATATTAAACTTAGCCAAAATGTCAACTCAAGTCTCAACCATTAAAACATGAAATAGAAAACTCAAGAACTAACATCTGACTGTCCATGAAGCCTTTAAATAATTGAGATTGATGTCGGGACAAGACCCACGACATCCTAATGAAACTAAAACTACTAAAAGCAATAAAAGGGATCCTCCGAAAGCAAAGAGGCTCACCAACAAGTCTAGAGCTCAACTAGAATCAACGATGCGCTGGATGCTGATCCTGGTTACCTGTATCTACATCATTAAAAGATGCAGGCCAAATGGCATCAGTACATTGAATATAAGAGTATGTGAGGGGAATTCTAAAACAAGACATAAGCTTGAAAGGAACTGAAGAACTTACCTGGCTCAACTGAACTCAACTTAACTGAACTCTTTTCAATATAAAGCAGTATAAAATAAGTGCAATATAAAGAAAAGTTTTTTAAAACATAGATATTTACTCTATGTATTTGGAAATACAATAATACTCTCTGTGTATGCAAAGATACAATATAACTCTGAAATGTATGTAAAAATACAATTAAACTGTGTATATAAGAATACAAATACTTTTGTGGAAGTTTCTCTAACCGACAACCATCACTTAAAAGCTATTGTGATGATACAACATTTTGCCTCGCGCTGCCAAGGCTGTCCTATACCTTGCCGAAGGTATAGAACCTGACTACTAAGTCGATCCACTAGTCTATGCTAAAAAGCACTAAGGAATCATCTAAAAAGTATGACCCTTATCTACCCATGATGGCTACATGGTTTATGGGGGCTGGGAGTTGTTTGAACTCTCCCCCATATTAGTGCTCCTTACTCCCAAAATATGATACTAGCTCTTATGCTTAAAAACATACTTCTTTCTGTGATTTGAGATAATGGCTCAAAAACTTAGCTCAAGGGCTATCTTGGAAATCAAACTTCGATCGGTTGCCACGTTCCGGCATAAATATTGGATCGGTTGCCACGTTCCAGCATAAATATGGGATAGGCTGTCACGTTTCGACACACTAACTTGGGATCGATTGCCACATTACGGCATGCTAACTGGTTGAGTTTGGGTTCCGTGAGAGGGCCAATGATATGTTATTAAATGTGAGTTGTTTGGTGTTCGTATGCTTATTGATAATATGGTATATGCTTGATATACGCTTGTGAGTATATTGTGGTATTGGTTGTATAGGTTGTACTTAGTGGACTCGTGTTAGGACGATTTATAGTTGGTGATTCGTGAGTATGTAATGGCGAGAGTAGAGATAGTAAATGTAATGGGATATGTTAGCTGAATTTCATCTTGGGGGAAAGAAGATTGGGTTAGTGTGAAGAAAACTGAATTAATGATTTATGTGATGATGGTGGGGTATTATGACGAGGAAGCAAGGGTACGACGTGAGTGGATAGTTGAATTGGCGGTGGTGGAAATTGGGGATTGACTGTGTGTTAAGAATGGTTAAGTCATGATCAAAAATCTGGTAAGTAGGTTGATTCAAAAGGGGTTAGTAGTTAGAATATTAGTGTGATTTGGAGGTATTTCAATGAAAGAGTGAAGGTGGAGAAGCAAATGGTTTATTTCATGATCTTACTAGTTGGTTTTTTATGTTATGTGGTGGGCGTCGGGTTGACCAATGATGTCTACCATTATGTGTGTTTGTACTGATACTACTCTTGCTATGTCTTTTTGACATAGTTTGGTTGCAGGATTAGTGATGTTTCCTTATGTGAAGACGAAGAATCTCCAGCAGCTTCTACTTTTCCTTCCGCAGGGTGGGAGTTGTGTCATTTATGTTATTGTCCATTGTACTCTTTGTAGCTCTTGTACATGTTTAGACTAGATCATTGAGGTTGTTAATTATTTTACAAGTCTTATCTAGTATTTATTTAAAAGAGGTTTCATTATGAAGATTTATGTTTCCCGTTTATATCAGTAATTCGTAAACTTTCCGCATATTTTTAACTTTTGGGGTATGAGGGTTCTCCTACTTAGGTGCGAGAGTGGGCGCCCACACGGCCCGATGGGTTGGGTCGTGACAGTTAGGGATTTTAACTAATTGCTAATTTTCTCTTTTTCTTTTCATTAATTATTCAACTGTTTTTTAATATATGGACCTCACTTCAGTAATTCTCATTTCCTTCTTTTAATTCATCTCTCACATCTTCTTCTTTAATTTTTCCCACTTTGTTTACACACTACTCTTAAACATACGTTATATAATTGAAAATTCTATAAATCACCATAACTAACAACTTTAAATATTCTATTATATATTTAAAATAATGTTAAAAGTACTATAAATAAACAATTAACAAGTTAAAATATTATTTTTTTTTAAAATAAAAATTTAGTTGACTCTTGAAATTCTATTAGTGACACACTAATTTAAATAGATGAAACAAGATATATTATTGAAAGTTACGTAAGCGATACTATAAATCACAATAATTAACATTTGAAAATACTTAATAGAACATATACGAAATTTGGTTGTCTCTCTTAATTTCATACGTGTCACATAAATTGAAACAAAAGGAGTAACATATATTATTCGAAAATGACCAAAAAAAAACTATAAATCATAACAAATTAACAAGTTAAAATATTTTTAAAAAACATACAAAAAATTATTTGGCTCTCCAAGTTTCATATAGATCACATAAAGTGAAACAAAAATATATATATATATATTGGATCCATTCGAGCACGGGGACCTAATATCTAGTAAATAGATAGATAGCTAAGCTAGATAGGTAAATAAATAAACAAATAGTTATCTAGCAAGGTAGGTAGAAAGATAGAAAGCAAGAAAGCCGATATATTTAAATAATATGTATTGAAAAAATTGCACGAGGTCTATTTGGTAGGGCTAGTATAGGGTTAAGAATTCCACGTGAAACAATTATGGTGAATTACGAGACTATGTAGACATTCACAGATTGGGTACAATTTTATCAATAAGTAGATTGAGCGTAAAAGTAAAACATATTATTTCTTCTCTTTTAATTTATATGATTCTTTTTTTTTAGTTAGTCTCAATGATACATTTCTATATTCAATAATTATTTGATTTTAAAATATTTATTTTATTTTTATTGTCACACAAATATCTATTATTTCTTTTAGATCACACCTTTAAAAAGTTTTTATTTTTTCTTAAACACTGTGTCAAGTCAAACTAGTTTTTATATAAATAAGACGAAGGGAGTACTAAATAGGTTGGGATAAATTTTTGATCGACCATTCACGTAAAATAAACCTAAGTTCAACAATTTAAATTCTTTTGGTAGAGTGTATATGAATAATATAATGTTGATTAGAGTGTATTAATTATAATTGCATTAATTATACAAAGACTATTTCTTATGAGTTGTTTGATTTGGTGTATTAAAAATAACAAGTGCTGCATATTTTTTTAAAAAAAATATTTATTTACAAAGATATCTTCCACAAATTGTAACGACCCAACCCGCTAGTGATATTGTCTATTTGGGCCTAGGCCCGCATGACTTTAAAAAGCGTCACTAGTTGGTAAAGTCTGCTTACTTATATATCAAACATCTCCCCTTTGTTTTGACGATGTGAGACTTCTAATCTTAAGGTGGGGAGTCACAAACACCCTCTCTATGGACTCAGCGTCATCGCTGAGGTTTGCCCCATCGAATGGGATTTGCTTAGACTCGCCACTGAGGTTTGCCTCGTCTTGCCTAAACTCAGTTGAACTTTGGTCCACATCGACAAGGCTGACACAGGAGTGGCTCTAATACCATTTGTAATAGTCCAGTCCGCTAGTGATATTGTACGCTTTGGGACTAGGCCCGCACGACTTGAAAACGTGTCACTAGTTGGTAAAGTCTACTTACTTATATACCCAACATCTCTCATGTGTTTTGTCGATGTGGGACTTCTAATCTTAAGTTGGGGTGTCACATAATTGTAACACCCCAAAAATTTCTAAGTTAAGACCCGAATTATTCTTCATTTACATGTAAGGTCGTATCAGATGATTCTTAAACTTATCATATGTGTAAAGGTCAAGTCTTTAGTGTGGCAATGAATTTGAATATGAATTAAGGTCACCAGAATCCCATAATATAAAGTTGAGTTGAAATCTTTCATAACGATTGAGTTTCAATATGATATTTTACTTGGTTCAATTTCAAACGACCAAATCTCTTAGAATATAAAGAGTTAGGTAGCCCATAACCTATTAAATTAAAGGTATTTAAATCTTCTTTCCAATGCCACCAATTTTACGTCAATATGAATTTCGAGTAGAAAATTATGACCATTTTAGTAACCTGATATATTGCGACTGCAAACGAAGGATGGCCAGGCCCCGGTTCCCAGGGTTAGGGTATTCCCTAACTATGAGCCTAATAAAATCAAAACTAAAGTAGTTGATTCTCTTTGGCAGTGACGAATTAGCCGACGGAAAAGCATTAAAAAAGGTCATTTTTGTCTTTTTACCTCTAAGAAAACCCCTAAACAAAATTCTTGACTAATAAAAGGCCTAAACCAATCAGATTTTTATCTCTTAATCCCCCATTCTCTTCTCTCTCAAACCCTAAGTTAAAACCCAAAGGAAAAATCATAGTTGAAGACTTTCATTCAAGATTCTTCGTCAAGGTAAGCTCTTCTCCAAGAATTTCATTCTTTCCAACTCAAATTCCTTCATACAATTATGAATCATTAGTGAAAATCATAATTCTTGGCCATTGAGTTTTCAAGAAACTAATTCAAGAATCTCAAGAAATGTTTTCTTGATTGTTCTCCTTCAAGCTAGGGTTTCAAGGCTTTTAATCAAGTTCTTTTTCAAGATTATTCAAGAACCTTGTTCTTTCAAGTACGTAAGGTTATCACGGTGTTGGACTAGTTCGTCCTCACGCCCTACATCTACTTTCAAATCAGTAAAAGAGTAATCTATGGTTCTATCCTTAGATTTGAGTATTCTTGAGATGAGTTGATTTTAAATTCTGAGTATTGAGTTTTCTATATTGTTATTGAGATCCTTAAGTTGATTCGTTCATGTCTATACTTCAGCATGAACCATATGAATTGAGTATTCTTGAGATGAATATTATTGAGTTCTAAGTTCTTGAGTTATTGAGGTTTGATTATTGAGTTTTCCATATTGTTATTGAGATCCTTGAGTTGATTTGTTCATGTCGATATTTCCGCATGAACCTTATTTTCAGTTATAAATTTTGAGAATCTTTTAAAGCCAACATTAATGTTTTAAACTGAGTTTTGAGGAAGTAAAGAGGAGTTTGAGAAAGATTATAAGGGTCCTAAGTATTTTCCAAATGTTTCATTTTTACATGAAGAAAGAGTATTATTTTGAGAAAAGAGAAATTTTGATTTCTAAACGAGTTTATGAGTTCGGAGATATTTCAGAGTAGTTACCTCTTTTAAGAGGATAGTTTGAACAATTATCTCAAACAAGAGAAAGAATATGTTTTATACATTTGAGCATGAGTATACATATTATTGGGAGTAGTATTGAGCACCGATACGGGGATGAGCTTAAACAACTCAAAATTCCCATAAACCATGTCTTGCCAATATGTGTAACACCCCGTATCCGAAACATACCAAAAATGCAGATTTTGATTAGTTGCAGGTGCACCCTACAGTTGCCATCCATGGACCATAGGTCAGACCACGGCCCGTGCTGGTGGTCTGTGGTTCACCATTGCAACCCCTCCCCAAACCCAGCTCAGAAAATCGAGGCCCTCATTTACCCAGCCTCTGACACAAACTATGGTCGACCCACGGATCGTCGTTTGATCTACGGTCCGTAGGTCTGACCATAGGTGAGGGTCAGCAGCCAGTTAGATGAAAATTATTGATTGGGTCAACTTCAAATGGTCATAACTCTTAGCACAAAAAGAATTATGTGACCCATGACCTATGATATGATAGATAATTTAATCCTCTTTCCAACGCCACTAAGTTTGATAAAATCCGACCTCCGAGTAAAAAGTTATGCTCGTTTTAGTGAAGCCCTGTCGGGCAGACTTGACCGACGACCTTAATCTATGGCCCGTAGGTCCAGTCAGTCAATCACTCCGACAACAGTTAAGTCAGGGGTCTTTTGGTCTTTTCCTATTTCGTTTAACCCCTAAGCTACGTCGTTTAGACCCTATTATGAGGTTTTAGTCAGTTTAAGCCTAGAAACATAACTAGAACTTACCTAAGTCAAATCATTAATCAAACTTAGAAAAATTAGAGCGTAAGAGGAGAAGGGAAGTCAAGAACCCTAGTTCAAGAACGCAGCAAGGTTCCTCCAGTTCCAACCCTAAAATCGAAGGATTTCTCCATTGAATTCGTCACCAGGTATGTGGGATTTCACTAGTGGGTTCATTTCACCCATTAGGTCCCTAGAATTCAGTCAGATTCTTGATTCCATGATTATGAACAGACCTAGAGTTTCTAGAATTTCAGCAGATTATCATGAATTTGTTACGCATATGTTCCAAATCAAATTAGTATGTTAATATTCAGTTTATTGCATGAATTCCAGAACCCTAGCTATGTATTTCTTTAGTTCTTGAATTACACATGCTAGGTCATATATTTCAGTTATTCAGTTATACATGCCTCAGTAATTAATGCATCAATATCAGTTTAATTGTAGCATTCTCAGTTTGCATGTTCAGTTCGAGCTATCCAGTAACTTACAGAAATTCAGTCAAAATGTGTTAATCACTCAATCCATTGGGAGTAGCATAATACCGAGTTGGACTAGGGTTCAGCGTACCCAAATAGTCCCAGAACTACTAGCCACGTAGGTTTAAGTCCCTTCTGTGGGCATCATTTCATTGATCACGCCAGCATGCCTCTATACCTCTGGCAGGGTATATTGGGCCCTCTCGATGGGGCGTATACATCGAACTCCACATTTAGCTCATGTGGTTTTATTATCGGTTATTAGTAGCTCCCACAGTTCAGTCAGATCCTATTGCATTGACCATTTATCAGTATATCCAGTATTCAGTTACAGCATGTTATAAATTGGTCACTGCATTCAGTATCTATATCATGTTCAGATTTTATCATTGCTTATTTGCTTTGTTCAGTTATATGTTATTCAGTTGTATTATATCATGCATGCTCAGTACCTTTCAAGTACTGACGCATACTCTGCGCTATATCTTCTCGTGATGTAAGTTCAGGTTTTCAGCATCAAGATCACGCTTAGATCGGTTCCCGATCTCCAGTTTAGCAGAATCATTGGTGAGTCATCATTCTCCGAGGACAATAGTCATGAGTTTCTTTTCAGTATTTTTAGTCCTTTAGTTTCAGTTTTTCTAGACTTAGTTGGGGTCTGTCCCAGCATTTCTAGTCAGTTAGAGACTATTTTCATACATAGATAGATTCAGCTAAGTATTGAGTTAATATCTTCCTTATATTAAACTCATCAGTTTTCATATATCTCAGTTATAGTATATGGGTATTCCCCATCTTTTCATTTTTTTATGATTATAGCTTCCGCACAGTTTCTACTATTCAGTTTATCTTTAGTATGCTCATGATCATACCAGCAGGGTTAGCTTGGGATCACTTGTGGTCCTAGGTCCCGTGTCCGCGTCTCGGGGGTAGCTCAGGGCGTGACAATATGGGTACATGATCAAACTTTTTAGATGAATCCTTATTGCTTAGTGGATCCACTTAGTTGAGAGGTTCTATACCTCGACACGATATATGACAGTTCTGGCAGCATGGATGAGACGTTGTATCATCACGTAGTTCATAGTGATGGTTGTCGGTTAAAGAATCTCCCAAATATAGTTAAAAGTGTATTTTTATTATATCACTTAATATGTTGAGTTCAGAGATAAGTAAGTATTTTTGTAAAGTTTTAATGATTTCACTTCTTTATTTCTTTACATTCAGTTGAGTATATAGTTATATCTAATGCAGTCTTTCATTCAGTTATAGGTTATTCAACTATATTACATACTCGTATATTCAATGTATTGATATCATTCCACCTGCATCTTTTAATAATGCAGATACACATTCTTAGGATCCTCAACAAGAGTTTGTCGAGATTACTTCATCCGCTCGTCAACTTTTGAGTGAGATCTCCTTGCTTCTGAAGGACTCTAGTTTTATGAGTTGTTAGTAGTAGTTCTTTTGAGGAGTCATGGGTCTTGTCCCGACACTCATCTTTGTACAACAGTGGCTTCATAGATACACAGTTTTGGAGAGTCTTTCAGTTTTAGAGATTTTCTTTCAAACTTATGTTTAATACTCAGTATATTCAATGAGTTTTGAGATTTAATACACTGTTGATTTAGCATTTCTTTCAGTTTGATGTTTCTGTATGCTTAAGTTAGTTTTCCACTTGTAACTAGTTAGGATGAGGGTTCGCTTGGGGACCAGCAATAGTTTTCGAGTGTCGGTCAAGTCCAGGGTGTAGGCTCGGGTCGTGACACAAATATGATGGAAAAGATGTAGACAAGGTTTTGAGAGACAATTGAGTCTTTAACTATTTTAATTGCAATAAAACCTCTTGCATTACTAATACTATGAATTTCCATATATATTAGTAATACACTAGCATTAATTATACAAAAAGGGAGTGTATTAAAAGAGATAATGCATGCAATAGCTTTATGTACTAGTAGTACCTTGTTTGGTACACTTTTTCAACTTATGTATAACTAATACATTATCATGTATTGAGAAATGTATTACTAAATTCATGGTATCTGTAATGTAAGGGATTTAATATGTGCATTATCATGGTTAAAGACTCAATTGTCCCTTAAACCATTTTTTGCATCTTTTCCACCATATTTGTGGAGGGTATCTTTGTAAGTAAATATCTTTTTAAAAATTGTGCAATACATACTATTTTTAATATACCAAACCAAACAATGCATAAGAAATGATTCAAGCATTACTAATAGACAAAGCAATTGCACACATTATTTCTTCTAATTAATATACTCCATCACGAAACCCCTTAACATTTGGATTCTGCTATTTCACCGATTCGTACTAAACAACTAGCTAATGAATACCCTTCTTGTTGCCAATGAACCTTGGTTATATATATATATATAATCCCACTATTATCTACCAAGCATTGCCAATCCTGAAACCATTATTTCTTAAAAATCCTTTTTATTAGATCAAATGGCCACCCAAATAACCCTTATTTACCCTCTTCAATGTCCCCCATTTCAACTCAAAACCCACAACCCACAAAAGCAATGCCATCTTTTCAAACAAAAACCCAGAATTAATCCAGTTGTGTGCAAGCTTCGGGCAGCTGTTATTGGCGGCGGCCCAGCTGGGTCCTCAGCTGCAGAAGCTCTTGCGACTGGCGGAGTCGAAACTTTCCTCTTTGAACGCAGCCCAGCTACAGCCAAGCCATGCGGCGGCGCCATTCCACTATGCATGCTCAGCGAGTTCTCAATACCTTCCCATCTCATTGATCGTCGTGTCACTCAGATGAGAATCATTTCTCCTTCAAACATCGTCGCCGATCTCAGCAAAACCCTTAAACCCTACGAGTTCGTCGCCATGCTCCGGCGAGAAGTGCTCGACTCATTCCTCCGGCAGCGCGCCGAATCCAGCGGTGCCACTCTTCTCAAAGCTCTCGTTACTAACCTTGTGGTCCCCACATCCTCATGCGAACCGTACATTATTCACTACACAATGGATAACTGCCAGCGTCAGCTCGCTGTCGACGTTATCATCGGCGCCGATGGAGCCAATAGCCGTGTGGCTAAATCGATCAAAGCTGGAAATTACACTACTGCCATTGCTTACCAAGAGAGGATCAAATTAGCCGAGGACAAAATGGGGTATTACGAAAACTTGGCTGAGATGTACATAGGAAATGACGTGTCACCCGATTTTTACGCGTGGGTATTTCCCAAATGCGACCACGTGGCAGTGGGGACAGGCACGATAGGCTCAAAACCTTATATCAAATCATTTCAACGTGGTATCAGAGCACGAGTCAAACCAAGGATCGAAGGTGGAGAAGTGATTAAAATAGAGGCTCATCCAATACCGCAACATCCGCGTCCTATTCGGGTTCGTGGACGGGTTGCTCTTGTAGGGGATGCAGCAGGATACGTGACAAACTCTTCAGGGGAAGGAATATACTTTGCAGCAAAAAGTGGAAGAATGTGTGGGGAAGCAATAGTGAAGTCGTCAGAAGGCGGAGAAAACATGATCAATGAAGATGATTTAAAGAGGGAATATTTAAGAAAGTGGGATGACAAGTATTTTACTACATTCAAGTTCTTGAATTTGTTTGAAAAAGTGTTTTATGGTGGCAATGCAGCAAGGGAAGCATTGGTGGAATTGTGTGGAGATGAATATGTGCAGAGGATGACATTTGATAGCTACTTCTATAAGAAATTAGCTAGTGGGAATAGGTGGGAAGATGCTAAAATTGCCATAAACAATTTCAAGTTTGGTCAGGTGTAATTTTCTAGGGCGAGAAATGGATGGATCTGCCCAAAACATTCTCTCGCGGATATTTTAGGTATAATACATAAATGTGTCATTTAATTTGGTCTTATTTCACATTTATATGTCCTTCAACTTTTGGTGTGTATAAGTACACACTTAAACTTGTATAAGATTGAACAAGTTGACACGTGAATCTTATTTGACATAACACACATAGGATGCCACGTATGTGTTTATTTGTTCAACTTTATACAAATTTCTACTTGTACACACCTAAAGTTGAAAGGCATAAATATGAATTAATGAGACAAGTTAAAAGGGCATATTTTACTTGGTCATGTTTATTAGCATGTCATTGTTGCATGTGTAACCAATAAGTCTATCTATATGCATGTACGCCTTTTCTTTACGTAATAAGACTACACTCTAATAATCCTAATATATGCTAAGCAAATAAGATAAGGACCTTTAGCACCTGCTGGAAGTTGATCAAATATGTGTTTTAATATAGATTGGTCCAATGTTGTGGACAATCTTGCAAGGTAATCAGCCACTTTGTTGGACTCCCTGTAACTTTGTCTGTCAAGTTAGCAGTGTCTTCTATAATAGTCTGAAAATGTGTTAAATTTTTATATTTAGTAAGGAATGAATATCCTGCATAATGTTCAATCGGCGATCAAGCCTAGTGTTGCTTGTGGTTTTTTCTATTTCGACTTGGATTGAAATTACTGGGCAGGAAAGAAAATGATTCATTCGAATCGACATGAAAGTTCAATTACATTGCTAAATTTCATGTTGTATATATTTGAAAGAGGTTAACCACCTTGCTTCTCTCATGGTACACTCCTCTTTCTGCCAAGCCCCTTTTCTCCTTGGTCCACAAAGAAAAAATATATATCACTAAGTTCGAATCACTAATTAATACTGATTTAATATAATTTTAGTCTATATATTAAAGTTTTCAACTTTTACGAGTGAAACTCCAGAATTATGTCTCATAACTCGAACTTATACAACTAGACTAGAACTTCAGAAAAGGATAGTGTCCTAGAGTCCAGTAAAATATTGGAGCTCATACTTTGAAGTTACATAGTTGAAATTGTTTGGTTTTAAAAGGTGTGAATGGAAAATGAAATTCGTGACTTTTTCGAAGGGTTGTAACTTTTTCGACGAGTTGCGACTTTTTGAAGGGTTGTGACTTTTTGGAAAGGTTGTGACTTTTCCAAAGAGTTGTGACTTTTCCGATAAAGCACAATAAGTACATGTTCATACCATCCTTTGTTATCTGTAAATCGAGGGGTTTTCTCACATTTTTTAAACAACAAATTCTCTGAACTTCTTTTTATTATGCACAAACAAATTCTAGTGTACTTTACTGTCTTTGAGTGGTTCACTGACACCGTGATTTTAGATATCAATACACCGGTGGTTTTAGGGGTTACTCGGATGGTAAGCACCTTCTATCTCAAATATATTCCTAAAATTTATGAGTTTGAATCATCAATGGAGTCATTACTTCTTTCTTTTGTTCTCTGCTTATGCTTATGATAACAACCCTCTACATGACATATGTGTTGTTGTTAATGACTCTCAGGCTTCAGGTAATTAATCATCCTTCTATAATACTTCTTTGTTTCAGAATGAGGCATAGTATTTTTTGTATATATGTTGTATGATCTAAGTCATCTGCTAGCTCTTATTATCAAAAGGGAAATGGCCTAATATACCAATTATATAACTTTATCATTTAGAATTAATATACTCTCGTTATGAAAATGACTGATCTGATCATATATACTCTATTATTATACAAATGACTCGCATATATAATTCGAACTCATAAGTTTTATAACCCCATTTAGATGAACAAAACAAAATTTGATTACTTTCAACATGAAAAGGAGATAAGAGTGTTGCAAGTTAATTTACCTGGCATGTGACATGGACTTGAGACTAAAAGAGTTTCCTCTATCTTGTGTAACAATAATTTCATGGAGAAGACCATTTTTGTTCTCTTTAATGTGGTATTAGTTGCTAATTAAACCTTTGTCTTGAATATCTACTCAATTGAGGAAATAAGATGTCATAGTTTATTTCATAACAATATTTTTTAAATACATGGTACTTTAAGGAATACATGTTTAGTGCGTAAGACACTTCGATCTTGGAGTTGAGTATAAAAGTGAAAGTTAGCAAGATTTGGGCTGCCGGGGTTCGCACATCCCAATGGATTTTTGAATATTGCTTTTGAAAAAATTACTTTTCTTTCTAATTCTTCTATGTGCATATTTTTAATGAAGAGAACTACAAGGGAGTGAAAGTTGTAAGTGCTAATGATAGTGCTAACGTGATTGAGAAGATTCATTGTAATAAAGGCACAATGAAAATTGTGACTCAATGTTTCACGATTGGTGAGGAAATAGAAATCACGAATATCGTTGATGTTCGATTGTTTCTTTATTAATTTAAATCTAAATGCGTCAATTTTCTTCACTTTTTTATTTATTTATGGAGAACTTATATTTAATATTTGGATGGGAGTTTAGTACTTTTTTATTCAGTGACGATTTCTGAATATTTTGGTAGCAAACGTTTTTCCTTCTAAGCATGTTCAGAAAATTTACACTTTTAGTTTGATCATTTCTTCCTACAGTTCATCTAATTAAGTTGGAAAATTAGTATTCTCTTAGCTTCTCATATCAAATGTATATTTGATCAAAGATAACATTGCTTCTTATGCAGGTATAACTGAGTTTATTCACTAGTTTGAATTTTCTTTACATCATTTCATCTTTTTGAATAAAAATTTCAAATATGCACCAACTTGCATGTTGGGCCATGCTGACACAGTTGTACCGATCTAGTTTTACTCATATTCTAAGATTGAGGAGTCGTATTTAAATTTAGTTAATCAAGTAAAAAAATGTTCTTAAATAGTCAATAATTTGGGATAAAAATAATAATTTGCACCTAATTCATGGTGTTTTTAATCATTCTCTCTTTTTTTAAATATAATAAAAATCAAATCAATTTTTAAATTTCTAAGATCAAATAAAATAAAATAAAATCTAAAACTTCCTACTTCAATGTAATCAAAATTCAAATGGCACTTTCTTCAACGCACTGTTCTTCCACTTTCTACTTCAAAGTCATGTGGGTAAATTACAAGATTGCAAACTTTTTGTGTCCACCATATTCACCTACTAAACTCACTAAAGTTAAAACCCCAAACATTAAAATAAACAAATGTTCAGTTTAGCATTTTATCTTTTAATTTGTTTATATAATATCAGTATAGTTAACCTACCACCATTCCCAAATCTCAAACCTTCTAAAAAAACCCTTTTTATCAGCAATGGCCGCCCAAACATACCTTCATCTTCACCCTCTTCGATGTCTTCCATTTCCACTCAAGATCCAAAACCCACAAAACCAAACCCATCATTTCAAACAAAAACCCAGAAATCCAGTCGTCTGCAAGCTTCGAGTAGCTGTAATCGGCGGCGGTCCAGCTGGGTCTTCAGCTGCAGAAGCTCTAGCCACTGGCGGAATCGAAACTTTCCTCTTTGAAAGAAGCCCAGCTACAGCCAAGCCATGCGGCGGCGCCATTCCACTTTGCATGCTCGATGAATTCTCAATACCTTTAAATCTCATCGATCGCCGCGTCACTCAGATGCGAATCGTTTCTCCGTCAAATCTCGTCGTTGATTTCGGTAAAACCCTAAAACCCCATGAATTCATCGCAATGCTCCGGCGAGAAGTGCTCGATTCATTCCTCCGGCAGCGGGCTGAATCTAGCGGCGCCACTCTTCTCAAAGCCCTTGTCACCAACCTCGTGGTCCCCACATCCACACGCGAGCCTTATGTCATTCACTACACCATGGATAACTGCCAGCATCAGCTCGCCGTCGATGTCATCATCGGCGCCGACGGAGCCAATAGCCGTGTAGCTAAATCGATCAAAGCTGGAAATTACACTACTGCCATTGCTTTCCAAGAGAGGATCAAATTACCCGAGGACAAAATGGGGTATTACGAAAATTTAGCTGAGATGTACATAGGGAATGACGTGTCACCCGATTTTTATGCTTGGGTGTTCCCTAAATGCGACCACGTGGCAGTGGGGACGGGGACGGTCTGCTCAAAATCTGATATCAAATCACTTCAACACGCTATTAGAGCACGAGTCAAACCAAAAATCGAAGGCGGGAAAGTGATCAAAGTAGAAGCTCATCCCATACCAGAGCATCCGCGCCCAGTTAGGGTCCGCGGACGTGTCGCTCTAGTAGGGGACGCAGCCGGATACGTAACAAAATGTTCGGGCGAAGGAATATATTTCGCAGCGAAAAGCGGAAGAATTTGTGGGGATGCAATAGTGAAGACTTCAGAGGGTGGAGAGAACATGATCAATGAAGACGACTTGAAAAGGGAATATTTAAGGAAATGGGATGACAAGTATTTTACTACATTCAAGTTCTTGGATGTGTTGCAAAAAGTGTTTTATGGTAATAATGCAGCAAGGGAGGCATTGGTGGAGTTGTGTGGAGATGAATATGTGCAAAGGATGACATTTGATAGCTATTTGTATAAGAATTTAGCTAGTGGGAATAGGTGGGAAGATGCTAAAATGGTGATGAACACAATTTCAAGTTTGGTTAGGTGTAACATTATGGGGAGAGAAGTGGAAGCATCTGCCCAAAAAATTCTCTCAAGAGTACTATAGGTTATCTTAGTAGTCAAATATTCAATTTGGTTTATGTTTATTAGTATGTCATTTGTTGTATGTGTAACCAAGCTAATCTCTATGTATGTCTTTTCATTACATCTTATTTCCTCTTGTCTTAATCTATGGTAAGGAAATATTTAATTTTGATTATAAATTAAAGACAAAAGGGTTTGGTGGATATTTATACTTGTATCAGTTTGTATTTTGAACCATTTTGCTTGACTAATTGTCATCTAAACTCTTAAACTTAATTAAAATGAGATTTTTAAACCCTTTTGACTGATTACCAGGCTTATGTGGCATTTGTTTTGCTGAGTAAGATATGGCGCGTGTTGTCACACATATAAAAAAAGCAAGTGGAAGCAATGAATTTACTTTAAAAAATATAAAATAATAAAATGAAAAAGAAAATGTCCCAAACCCCACCCTTTTCTTGAAGGCAAAGAACTAGATGCAAAATTTTAGAGGTGTCATCATAAACCTCATCAGCTTGCCAAGATCAAATTTAGGGGTCTTGATTCTTGAGGATTTTACCTTTTGAATATAATCATTTTTTAAGGGAAAGGTGTTGCAGTTGTTTTCTTAATTTCCTGCAAATTGATTCATGAATGAATTTTACAACCATTTTTCTGCGGATCTAACAATGATTGTCATATCTTGCTTGGTTTCCCTTCAAGTCACAGAAACTTGCTTGATTTTTCATGATCGCAATCATCTTTCTGTAGATCTGACCATGCGTTGAGATTTGTTTTTGACTATGCGTACTTTTCTTTTTCTTTTTTCTTCTACGAAGACCCCAAAAATGGCCCAATCTATTTTCACAAAGTTGTTCTATTTCTGTTTAATTTCTTCAAATAAAGTGATGTCTCTTTTTCGTATGAAAAAAAAATGAAGAAGAAAAGAACAGGGGATATGGAAATGGTGTTGACAGTAATTGTGGGTTAGGGGAGGTGGGGAGGAATGGTGAGAGAAACAATTTGGTAAAATAGAAAGTTAATTGATTTTGTCTTTTGTTTAATATTTTTTATTAATAATTAAAAAATAGTTATGAAGATAATTATGACATGTCATTAATATATATGACATAGATATGACATGTCATTTATGTAAAGGAGAGTGAGCTACACACCTAGCGGAGGGATTTAAAAGTCACATTTTAATTGAGTTTAAAAGTTCAGATGACAAAAGAATAAGTAAAAGTGTTCACAATACAATCTAATACAAGTATAAGGGTCCACCAAACCTTTATTTCTTCTATTTTAAATTTTATTATATTAATATTCAATTTATATTTGCTTTACTTTTTTTTTATAAAACGTAATCAATCATATACAAGTATATAATTTTATCAGTATTATTTATTGACTTTTGAAAAATGTAAATAACTTGACTATCAATAACGTTTTGAAATATTCTTATATACTGAAAATTTGAACCTTTTGATTGGAAATAATTGTCATATAATTAGATAATTAATATAAAAAGATTAATCCAAGACCAATAAAAGTAAATTAATACAGTTAAACACAATGTATAATTAATAAGCTATTTTAAAGCAAATTTCTAATTGGGGAAGCTCTTTCATGATCATCTTTTTTGAAATTTTATTCAAGAATATAATTTAAATCAAGGTTGAAAAAACCTAATTAGAATTAAATTTATTTGTCTATCAATAAATAAAAGTCCTAATTGTATTAATTAAAATAATTAACTGTTTAAATCATCGTTTCTATTCAGTCTCTATCATTCGTGATAAGACATATTTTATACATAATAAAAAAAGTAGCATCCACAGACCACAATCTTTAAATTCTATATTTGCCTATGTATATATATATCATTATCATCAATATAAATCATCTTACCTGAGACATTATTAAAATATCTTTTATAAATTGTTAACAAAAATATGGAAAAGGGTCTGATTTACCCTTCAACTTTGTCATTTAAAGTTTGATATATACATCATTATGAAAGTGGCTCATATATACCCTTAAAATTATACAAATGGCTCACATATACTCGTATCGTAACAAAAGGAGCTCACATATATCCTTCATCTAAAGGAAGTGAAAAAATTAGTTTTAATTTTTTTAAAAATTCATGTAGGGGTATATATATGATCCTTCTAGCAAAGCTTAAGGTATATTTTAATATTTTTTATACAAAATTACTTTTTTGACTTCTTTGATTATAATTATTCGAGTTTCATATATCTTTTTTAATTTCATTCTTTAGTGTAAAGAAAAAATTTAAACTAATTTTTTAGTTTTTGTATTTGTAAAAATAAAATAAAATAATGGAGCATATAATAACTTTTACAAGAAAAGTAGTGAAACATAAATGAATTTGACCATCAAAATAATAAATTTAGATTAGTCGTTAAAACAAAAAAGTAAAAAAAAAATACGTTTGGAGGATCAAATATACCCCATATGGATTCTATTTTTTTCAAAAAAATAATTAAAAGATTAAATAAAATTAATTTTTCACTTCCGTTAGAGGAAAAGGGTATATGTGAGCTATTTGTATGACAATAGGGGTATAAATAAGTTATTTTTTTAACAAGGATATATCAGCTCAAAATGACAAAATTAAGAGGTATATTCCCCTTTTCTCATAAAAATATATACATTAACTACATTATATGATATTGACTAAAAATGACTAAGTTATTTAATGATATTGAATTAGCATTATTGTTCCTTTGATTCTTGAAATTCTCAATTTTCTGCCTAATTTTATTCTGTTGGGGAAATAATGAATAATAATATAATATTATTTAGCAAAAAATAGTCCTGAAAATAAGATAAATATTACTACGATGATATATAATAATAGTGCATAAAATTAATACTTGAGTCGTCCTGGATACTATCCTAAAAAACTAGTTCAACGATGTGAAATGTTTCCCTAGGATTAAACAAACACCTCCCTATCTTAAATAGAGAATACATGAATCATCAAATTAATTATCATCAGCAAATTATTAGATTATTAGAGGGGAATAAAATAACAAAGCCAAAATTTAATAAGATAAAAGAAGCCAATAGAGAGAGGCAGAACGTGAGTGAAAAGAGGGAGCAAGAAAGTGATTAGTATTTTCCTTATATAAATTATCAAATGGAGGGGGCAATTTATAGGCTAGAAGCTTGCTCAAAATTAGGACAAGTGTCCATTACACTTGTACACAAAGGTGACACTTGGACACAAAGATAACACTTGGAGCAAGTTAACAATAAAGAAGCCAACCATCTTTTCCAAGTAAACATTTAGCTTCTTAACTACACTTCATTTTATTAAACTTTGGCTTTTCAAAAACTTTTCTAAAATAATCTTTTGAAATAAATAATTTGCTTACATATTCATCTTCTTTAAATAATGCCACAAGCTTTAATTTGTGTTCATGCATTTTACTATCATGTACCCACCTCCCTCTTTTTATTGTTCTTACGCAATTAAGTTCATTTTCAGTCACTAAATTAAGTACTACATTTTTTTTGTTTGTTAATTTTCTTTTTCTGGTAAAATTTGTCAATTTTGACTTTGACAATAAATGAAAATTGCTTAACAAGTGTCATAATGTAATTAATGTACACTTTTTTTTTATTAACACGTGAATTAATAAAAAAATATCTTAATAATATTTAAGGAAGATAGTATATGTTGATATTGGTGGGAATTTTCGCAAATAGCTATTATAATAAACTTAATTATGTTACATAGCTATAATTTGCATATTTACGAGTTGTAACTACAGTTTAAGTTGTCTTATTTGTATAATTCGCGAGTTTGTATAGTTTGCGGGTTTGTATAATTTAAGGGTGAGTTTGTATAATTCGTGGGTGCGTTTATGTAATTGAGTTATTTTTGTATACACTCGAAATAACAAATTTATACAAACACAAACATCTGAACTTTAAACAGTTATACAAAATTACATTATACAAATTCCGAATTATACAAATGTGTGAATTATACAAACTGAAACCCCAGCTCACATAATTGTCACTGAATGTTGGTCACGAATAATAATTAACTAAAACTATAGCTATATTAATTAATTAAATAATATATATTTGCTTAACCATCTAATTTTCTCTACATTATAACGAAGGTATTGGCAATTTTGGATAGTGACAGAAGAAGTAACATTTTCCTTTTTTTTTAAAGTTATTGCTAAACATAAAATTCTCTGCAAGCGCTCAATAAAAGGGACTATTCACACGAATATCCCTAAAAAGAATAATGGGTTTTAATTTTTGTCTCTTAAATTTGTGGTCTTTAATTTTTATTTTTTGTCATTTTAAATAGGGGGAATTACGATTTTAATTTCTGTATTATTACATAATTTTAGTTTTAGTCTCTGTGTTATTTGACTATGCACATTTAACCTTCAATTCAATTTTTGTCTCTGTATTATTATTACAAAGCACTCTCTGCCATCTCTCGCTTGCCTCTCTCATCCCTCTCCCAATCTCGCTCGCCAGAGATACAAATACATATGTATATCAGTTACATATATACAATTATCCGACAGATATACATATACAGTTCGCCTCTCTCCACTCTCTGCCCTCTCTCACTCGCCTCTCTCCTTCCTCTCCCAATCTCTCTTGCCTCTCTCCTCTCTTTTCCAATCTCGCTCTCCAAATATACAAATACATATATGTATACCAATTACATATATACAATTATTTTGAAAAATATACATAAACAATTCACCTCCACTTTCTATCCTTTCTCGCTCACCTATCTCCTCTCTCTCCCAGTCTCGCTCGCTCTCTCCTTCCTCTAACATGTAGCTACGAATCATAATTATCAAACTATAATTATAAAGCGTAATTAAGCTATTTTTGAGTGGCTATATGCGAAAATCCTCTCCCCATCCTAAAATTCCTATGTGACATCAATAAAAAAAAGAAGGATTGCCTTTGGGTCCAATGGGTACATAGCTATTACATCAAGCATTGAGATATAGCTCAAATCCATATTCCTAAGAGTACTTCTTGGGTGGTGAGAAAGGTGTTGGTATCTAGAGTTCAATTGATAAACAAGCTGAATAGCCATGAGACAATACACCATCAACTTGGTGATAAGTTCTCAATCCATGAGATATATGTAACTTTACTGGAACCATCTTGCCTTATATCCAAAAATACATCCTAGATATAAATTTATACTATGATTGGCTATACAGAGATGATTTGCAACAGTTGAGAGATTGTAGAAGTTTGGGATCAATATAATGTCCTTCCTAATTGTGTTTTTTGTGGACAACACTTGAAATCTTTCTCTCATTTATTCTTTGAGTGTAGTGTGACCAAGAGTATATGGAGTTGTACCCTAAACTGGCTAGGGCATAAAAAATAAATACTAGATTGTGAGAATGAAGTGAACTGGATGAGCCAGATTGTATTAAGAAAAGATGGTCCAATTGAGATGATAAGTTGTGTTCTTGCTTTGATTGTGAATATGATATGGTAAGCTAGAAATTGCATTTGATTTCAAAAGTGACCTTTCTATTCTGAATTGATGATTAGAGTTATAATGTTGCACATATACATTAAAGAAAGAAACATTACAACATGGAAGGAGTGCCTACAGAGACCAGCAACCTATCCCTTATGAAGATACATAGGTTTCTTGTTTGCTTTGTAATAACTTAGTGAAACTAGTTGGTAGTATGTAGGAGCAACTTGTTTAGGCTGCTGATGCTATACTTGTACATTGTTTGGTTATGAATGAAAGTTACACTATTAATAAATAAAAAAATGTTAAATTTTAAAGACCGAAAGTTGTTAGGACACCATTGATAGCCCTAAGGAGCATGTCCAACTACTAAAACCTTTCCCATGTAATCGCATTTGACCTTGATTAATAATCATTGAAAAAGAGAGGAAGAACGAGTTGCTAATGAATAAAAACAGAGCAAATATATAAGCAATTGAGATCAATTTATATATTTAAAATAATCATTCTAATTGTATATTTTTAATATATATATATATATATATATATATATATAATTTTAATTTATAACATAATATTTCAAGCATTTAGAATTACCAACCCATTATTTTATTTTATATATTTTCGAATAATCATTTAGCTAAATAGTTAACTTTTGTTAACTTCAAAGACCAAAACCGCACACTTTAAATAATTGAAGGTTAAATATACATAGTCAATTAACACATGGACTAAAATTAGCATTATATATTAATACATGGACTAAAATTGTTATTCCCCTTTTAAGTAATAAAAAAGCGATCGAAAATATCCCCATCTAAAATATCCTCATTCACAAGGCACGCGTAATGTCATACAAAACATAAGGTTTGTTTCAGAATCCACAAGATTATGTCTCTTAGTTTTCTAATATTTTTTTGAAAAAGACAAAACGTTTCTAAACTTATGTCTTACGAATTAAATACTATCAGATATGTCAAAAATTTTCTAATTAGGTCATAAATAGCGTATTTGACCTACAATTTTTTATTAAATAAGTAGCGCATAGACAAGAAATAAAAATGGGAAAACAACATAAATCACACTAGTAGAGGGTATAATTATGTGCTTTACCCTGAGTTTCCAAATTCACATTCGTGCCAGATTTCGATCTCCAGATATACGTATCTCGAATACATGCATGAGGTCAAAATTAGGTTTAATTTGTTTCAGATACACTATATCCAAATGGATTCACATATATATGAAATACAATATCTCTCTCCTATCTTGCTCGCCTCTCTCACTCTATACTCGTATTTCAGAACGTAGATTGTATTCCAGATATATGTATCTAGTGTGATTGTACATTAATTCTCTCGCTAGCCTCCTTCCTATTTCTATTGTCTCTCTCCCTCTCTTTTCATGTATGTGTATTTTAGAATATATCTAAATGGTAAAATACATATATCTCGATGTATCTGATAAAAAATAATCCCAAAACAGAAACAATCCGAGCATAAACTTGCAATAAAAGTGGCAAAGCCCATCACCTATCAAGTCGGTTTGGCCCATTGATCATCTTCATGTTCAATTTTTCTTACTAATATATATGCAATTATTACATCAATTTACTAATATCGGTTTCAAACATGTATTCTGTGTGCACAAATTAAAGCAAATTCTCAGTACTAAAAAGCCCTAAAACATCTTCAATCTGAGTATTTCCCTTTTGCCGACTGAAAAGAAACTCTTGTTTTTGCTATTTTTGAGTTCCAAAAATGGGGAATTGGAACAGAAGAAGATGGATACGCAGAAAAAACTACAAGCAGGAAGATTTTCCCCCTTCTCAGCCGTACCATTACAACCAATCTCCTTATCATGGTACTCATCTGTCTTCTCTTTTCTTTTTTCTTTTTTAGGTACTGTTTCATGCTATTTGTTGATTATCAATTATTTTTCTGTATCGATTAATGCCGATGGTGTTTTCTTGATCTACAATTCGGTGAAAAATTTTGGGTTTTCTTTTGTTTGATTAATTTTTATTTCATTTGGATAATTAGTTTAGTTAGAGGTTGCCTCTGTATGTGTAGACTGTAGAGGATCCATTAAAGAACAAGCTTTACACTTTGTTTGGATGGTTGTTACCCATTGTATGTACTGTTTTATTAGTTTTTAAAAATTGTTTGTTTTGATTGTTGGTTTAATTTTTATTGTTTTGATTGTTGGTATGTTTAAATCCATCATTAACTACGAAAAGGCCCATTTTTGTGTAATGAATCATTAGTTAACGACGAAAACCCCACCCCAGTTTGTGTAACGATGGATCGGGTGTGATTGTGTCGTTATTCTTATTTTGTCTTACTTATTATTTAATAATGCTATTTTGTCGTTTAGGTTTACCCTACCTTTTCATAGAACCTCTCCCCCCTAGCATTTAAATTGTTGATGTCTAATATTATGTAATGACGGAGAACAATGTAATCTATCCAAATGTTGTATTTATTAAAACAAAATAATACAATACCGATACGATATAACAATAAGTAACAACCATCCAAACAGGGTCTCAATGTTTATTTGATGAAAATAATCATGTTTCCTTGATATATTATTTGCCTAAATATTTGGATTTCTGTTTTCATTTGCTTGAGAGAGATTCTGGTACTCTAAAAACTCATCCTCTCGAAGCATTAAGTACTTTTGACAAGTACATAGATTTTATACTAAACAATAACTAGTTTATACATCCTGAGTTTATTTTCTAGTCTAGTAGACCAGCCGAACAACCAGTGGCGGAGGCAGGATTTCCATCGAGGGGTTAAAACTATGAGAAAGTAAATACGTAAGGATTGTAGGATGATAAACGGGTTGGGTGACCAAGAGAATGACTAACCTTAACCCCTAAATTTTAACTTGCCCTATCATGCTCCTTTTAACATTTTTTCCTGCACATTTTGTGCATTTTTTCCCTTTAAATTTGAATTGAAGAAAGTACTTTTTTCTTTAAAAAATAAAGATAAATATCATAGTGTAACTATATGGATACTGTATATTTTTTATGTTATTCAAAAATTACTTAGTAACCCACATGGCTCATTTTCTTTCATTTTATAAACTTCATTATTGTTATGGGGATCATTGTGTAGAGAAAAAAAGTTATAAGTTCAAATATATTATGACAAATAAATTTGATGTGTTCAAATAAATAAAATACTTTATCATAATTAAGCATAAAATAAAGAAGACATTAATAAGTGAGGGGGCTTACTTTTATGGGACTTTTATTAATGTTTGGAATGAAATCTAGAGAATGAGAATTAAATAGCTATTATCTTTCTTATTCTTTTTTAATTAAATAAATCACGAGAAGTTGTATCCTATGTAAGATAATTGTGGCACGTGGGTAATGACCATAGGTAGAAAAGGGAAATAAAAGTTTAAAAAAATGTTATCGCAGGGAATGGAACCAGTGACCCCTTGCAACATTTGAACCGCCTTCACAGCTGAACCAAGCTACAGGTAAGTGTTGAGGGGGGTCATTTTATGATATATACCTAAATTGCAGATTTAACCTTATATATACCGCGTAATTTTCCGGCGAAGGGGATTTGTCCGAACCCCCTGATCACTACCTAGCTCTGCCTCAGCGAACAACATTTGAACAAATTGAGGAATTCCCACGAGCAGATGGAAATCAAGAAAATTAAAATCAATTTGTGATCATAAACAACTAGGAAGGAATTGTTTCCCATATGAAGCACCAAACACGTTTTAACACAAAGACGTGGCTGGTCCTCTTCATTGGTGGTATGCCATTGCCAAGTTGATTTTGTCAAGATGCTCATTTTTCCTATCTTATTCCGTTTGTTTTTGTTATTTGAGTGAAGGTTTACATACCCTCTGGTCAAATATAAATGAATGATGTTTCGGAAAAGGAAAAAAGTTGTTATTTTAAGGAAATGGGTGGCTGTATGATTAAGTTTTATTTCTTAGCTGGTGATAGAATATTTTACTATTAACGTGAACGTGTTGTTGTTACTTATCCAATGGAGACACTTGATTGACTGTTTTTTCTTTTCTCCATGATATTTGGCCATCACAAGATTCTTTTTTCTTACAATGTAACAGATTGGCCATCACAAGATTCTTTTAGATTGTGTTCGTCTTACTGATGGATTTTTAAAAAAAATAGTGCTAGCTTCTGTAATATTTATAACTTCTAGTCTTTTTCTCTTTTGAGTAATAAGTGATGTTAATAATTTCTCTGAGAACTTCACTAAGGCACTTCAAGATATGGCAGAGTTACTTCACTGCGAGTAATCTGTGAAATCTACAAAAGAATTGACATCATTTACTAAAGTCAGATTATACCAAGAATTTAAGATTTGTAAGCATCTAGTTTTATGGTTAAAGTAGCTGAATATCTGACCATGATAGATCCATTCAATTGGTCTGTCGATTGAAAATATTCCTCCTCATGTTCAATTTCTTTTTTCTACAGTTCTGCATTCACTTATGGAGATCTCCTGGTGTAGGAATAGGTGAATAAATCTGAAAAGACTTTTAGAGTTATACCTTAATACCCGTGGAGTAGACCATTTTTTGGTTTCTCTGCCATGTAAACCTGGTGGTAGAATCCCTCCCAAAGCTTCCTTATATGCGTCAGTGGGGCTACTCAATGGAGCCACTTGTTGTTCCTGAAATCCAATTTCCATACATCCCATACTTTCCCCTAATCACTCATTTCCCATTAGAATGTGCTTCTCATTGCTAAGTCCCCATAGTCATTTGCAAATATTTTTTTTAATTTCTGTCTGTTACCTTTGTTCTTTTTTAAAAGAAATTCCGACCCCTAAACTATTCCATCTGTTGGAAGCTGTGACCGTTGCGCTTTTGACCAATATATTTCTAGTCTTAATGATGATGAGAACTGTCAAATTTGATTAATTAATTTTGTTGATTACACTGGGTATGTTGTTGTTGTAGAGTTATTGAACTACGTGTGTAGGGGGGTGGGGGAGGGTGAGGGAGTTATCAGTTATCAGTGCCTTAGAGCTCTGATTCTTGATACCCTTTTTGACCATTTACATATTATCATCTTACTATAATTTCACATATCATACTGAATCGCTTCTGTAAGAACTGTGACTTCATTTATTTTCCCAGTTCTGAATTTAGGAAAACGATGAGAGCTATGTTGCTGTGCCTTTTAAATCTTAGAACAGATACCTTGACTACCCTTGACTACTTAGACCTGCTAAAATTGGTTGATGGCATGAGAAGTTCACATCAGATAGTGATGCCATAGAATAGTAAACTTTTGTCCTCCTTTTGAAATATTTTGTAAGATAGAGTATTTTACATTCTATTGGATTAAGCTTGTCTTTCACGAGTCCCTGAAGCTGTAACTAAGAATTTAAAATGATTCACCCCCCTTAGTTGGGACTTGAACCTCTGTCTAATTATTAATTTGTTCTACCAATTAGCTTATGAGGAAGACCTTTCTCTTTTTAAATTTTCGCGTGTGAATCATCTTCCAGAAATGTTTGGTTGTCATTCTTATCTCTTGAGACTGTTATTGCTGCAAAGTCTGTCAAGCTCACTTTTCGGTCCGTAATTATGTTAGGAAGGTAGATATTTAAAATCAGAAGCATGTGAGGTGCTTGTCTGGGTTACTGTAAATAATATAAAGGAGAATTGTTGAAAGGGGAACTAGCTGAATCTGTAAATAGGGAGACAACATATACCTTCTCTATTAAGGAAATTGGTTCATGTTTCAATTTGTCATTGTTTTGACCTGGATAATAAAAAGCATTGAATAGCTGTCCTTTTACTCTAACCTCTTGTACAAGGAATTATATTCCTGCCTCAGAGATTTAGTTCAGGGCAAAAGGCAGTAGGGCTCGAGATTGTGGTTGGCACAAGTCACGACTCAAATCCTAACTGGTGAACCAAGTCTGGTATTTAAGTGGAGTTGGTAGAAAGTTGGAAGTGTTGAAGCCAGCTGACCCAGCTCCAATATTCCTCTGAAATTTGTGTCTAGATTATGTGCTTTAAAAGTTATACACACACATATACACGTGTGTGTATGTATATGTAAAAGATCTTGATAGACATGCTTGAAATTCTGATTGTTGTGGAAGTTTTGTCATTCATCTCTTCATATATTTCCTTCAGTTTCTTCTTCTTTCTTCATCCTCTTTTAAAATTAAATTAAAAGTTTATTTCACATAAAATATTTTTATCTGCACATCTGCTTGAATGCTATCAAGTCTTGTATTACCTACAGAATCTGATAACTTCTTCTTTTTGGCCTTTGAAAGCTATCCAGCAAAACAGTGTCCCATTATGGGAAATAGATTTCTGCAGAGCAGCCGGGATTCCCTGGCACAAGGTTGTGAGTGCAAAAACATATATGTACTGTTATGAAAATGTGGTTAAGTGGGATGACTCTGCAGGTCAAGAAGCATTCAACGATGCAAAAAGGAGATATTGGGCGGAGATTCGTGGTCTTCCCCCTCAGAATCCTCCTCCCAATCCAGATTTGTACATTGATAAAGTTGATTGGGACTCAGCTATCGATCCGGAGCTGATATTAGATTTGGACAGAGAATATTTTAACCCTAATGAAGTTAAAAACTCTGTCAAGTCTGAGAACAACTTAGTTCCTGGATGCACCCTGGTATGGGAGGATAAAAATGCTGATAATGGTGAAAATCATTGGGGAAGTGGTAATGTGCAGGGCTCTAAAACTGCTGCTAATGGTGAAAATCCTTGGGAAAGTGGCAATGTGCAGGGCTCAAAGCCTGGTGACAATCGTGAAAATCCTTGGGAAAGTGCTTCTATTGAGGATACGAAGCAGACTTGGAATGAATGGTATACCCCTGTAAACATCAAAGATGATAATCCGTGGGAAAGGAGTTCCCCTAAAACCCAGGGCATCTTGAAGGACACTGCCTGGGGAGGCTGTGGAAATGAGTCATGGGGTTGGAACACGGGGATGAATTATGAGAATGG
>JAJOOR010003751.1:0-76690 GCA_036250505.1 Solanum acaule | reverse complement strand
ATAATAATTTCCTTAAGATTGTTATATGTAATGAACCTTCATGTCATTTTCCCTTTTATTTCATTCTCTTCGGCGTTTATAGCGTTCTTATAGTGACCATTGGGATTGACAGTTAGGTAACTTGGCCGTTCGTTTTGTTTTTGTGCAAGTATTTGTATTTTGGAGCTTTAGAAACTTGAATGATTGATTTCATTCATAAATTCAGGTAGACAACTTAGAATGAAATTCTAATGGTTTTGTTTGCTCCGAAATATCGAGTGTGGTCTCAGAGGACCTTTGGTGTGAATCCTGAGGCTTCCAAGCTCAGTTCGAGCAACTTTGTAGCTTATGGCTTAAAATAAAGTTTGTGTGTGGGACCCTTTTTACGTCAATACGACCTTGGTTGGAAGTCTAGACATCTCCATTGAGTCTAGAATGCTGAATTTGGTTGGTTAGCAATAGTTCATTTGCATGCACGGGCTTTGGAATGAATCCCGAGCACCCTGACGGGGATTTTCAACTTTGTGGAATCAGCTGATGCATTAGCTGGTGCAGCCTCCATTTACCCTTTGTGTTAGCACGCGTTGATCCATGTTCATGGGGACCAGTGGTCTTGGTCTCCGTGTTCGCAAGCCCAATGTCGCATTTGTGGAGGCTTAATGGGTTGGCCATCGCGTTCGCTGGCCTTGCACTAATTGCATGAGTGAAGGGGATGACCCTTCATGATTGTGGGCTAGGATTCGCATTCACGATGCCTTGAGGTCCCAACCTTCCGCGACCATCTACTGGGTCCTACGTTCATAAAGGTCATTTAATCGTTTTTTTTATAAAGACCAGTCGCGATTTCAGCTTAGTATAGCTTATTCAAATTACAATTTTAAGAACTAGGAGCCTCTAAATTAGTTGATTCATGTTGCATTTTGTTGGGTTTTTTATGGATTTCATTTGGGATTATTCGAGGAGGCGTGGAAAGATTATTTTAGAGGTAATTTCTTGTGCATATAGACTGCCCAAGTCTCTTTAATGGTGTTCTTTTGATCATTTTCTTGCATGAACTATTTCTAATTGTTTTCGAGCTTTAATTGTGCCCATTTTTGGGGCACAAGTTTAGTAAGCTAATTATGACTGATTGATGGAGTATGTTTGGGATTCACAACATAGGTCCCACAATTTTTTTGACACAATTTTGGGGCCATCTCCAATTAATGCATTTTTAGTGTCTAAACATCCGTATTGATGTTGTGATCATTTTTGGTGACGTGGTAGTAATCGGAGGCTGTTCAGAAGGGGAGAGATCCAGAATTATGATTTTTGGAGTGCACACAATATGCATTGAGGTAGGCTATGACTTACCGATATTTAGATTGAGCTAATAAATGTAAATTCATATTTAATAGCTAGAATCTGGATGGGTTTATAGTTGAATAATGTTTAATTGTTAGAATTCATGTTTTAACCTTATTTTTGGGTTTTCGAGAAATCGAGCATGCTGATGTATAGTTGTGTCGATCATATCATTAATTGTGGTTTTTGAAATGTTGTTGATATGATGATTGGTAGCTTGTTATTGGCCTTAACCTAGGTGTAGGATAGTGATTGCCTTAGACATGCGTTTGGAGCAGATATGCCTTAGAAATTCTCCGATGTTGCTTCAGATGACTTACCTCCCTGTAGACTTATATAACAAACCTTGATTTGATAGTATGAGCCTTATCTAGGCAGTACCTTTGCTCTTGTGACATTTCATCCATATATCATATATCCCCGGTGATATTTGGTTGTAATTTTTGGGTTCGTTCGATGACTTAGAATTTGATTTGGTTTGAGCTTGGAGTGATTTGTTGGCAACCTTAGGGTGTTTTTCGATACACGGTGGCCTTATGATGGTGATTCTTGTTATGTGATCCTTCCTTGCATTGTTATTATAGTTGCGGATTCAAGGTCCGGGCATATCGTTCTCTTAGCTGGAAATTCAAGGTCTAGACATATTATCTTCAACCGTAGTTCGAGTTCTGGGCACATTACTTTCGGTCGAGTAAGACTTGGTGGCATGGTTCTATTGTGTTGTTTGGGTGTTCTAGACGTGGTTCGAGGTCCGGGTAATGCATTCCCTTATTCTAGATTCACTGGTTCTCATTCATAAATAGTTGTAGCTCTTTTTATGAGGATCCATTCAGGTTATCAATGTGACTTACACATGAGTGTAACTTCGGGGCTTATGGGCATCCAATTAGGTTATAGCTAGTTACTTGCCTTCCATTTCCGTTCATTCCTAGACTTATGTGCACTACAGTTAGTCTACCATTAGCATTCCACTTTTGACCTCTAGTTATCGTTATTTATTGCTTTTCATTATTGTCTTTACTTTCCAAGCTCAGTCAGCCTATGATACTTTTTGGGTACCTATTATTTCGGTACTCATACTACACTTTGCATCTATTTTCGTGATACAAGTCTGAGCACTAGTCGCCATCATTGATTTTGAGCCTGCCGCGAAAATTCAGAGACCAAGGGTGAGCTTATGGCATCTTGGATCCGCCTATCTCTTTCCCTTTATATTTTTGACTAGTCTTTTGTACTTAAGACAAGTCTATATTTTTGGTCCACTTGGGATTATTATTCTTTTAGTAGCTCTGTACTTGTGGCTTTTAGGTTTGGAGATTAGATCTTCTCTTTTGGTTGTATATATTGGTGTTGTTCTTACTTTCCGCTGCTTTTCGTTAAATTATTTCAGTTTTATCTTATGATCATTGTTTCTACCCAATATGCATGTTACTTGTCATTACGAGATATGATTGACTTACCTACTGGTGGGTCATGGTAGGTGTCATCATGACTCAAGGGTTCGAGTCGTGACTTTATCTAATATATATTATGAAAATATTTAGAAGAAAAACTTTGAAGAACTTCATATGAAATAACAAAGTTTAAAGAATATTTTCAAAACCAGAAATTTAAAAGCAGTAAACAGAAAAGAATCAAAAAAATATTTTTCTCAAAGAAGAAAATCGAGCACAATATTTCCGTAAGGAAATTATTCCCCTTAAGTACCCAAGGATCATGAAATATATTCTCTAGGGAAAGTGATCTTACTCACCGGTATATCAATACCTAAAACTATTGTGTTAGTGAACCACTCAACGACAGTAAAGAACACTAGAATTTATTTGTGCAGAAGAAGAAGAAGTTCGGAAAATCCGTAGGGAAAAATATAAGGAATGGGATGTATTTATAGTCATGGAAGCAGTGTATCTGAAAGTTTTCAACCTTCTAGAACAGTCATTTGAGAAACGATGAGAAATTTAAATAAAATCTTGGAAAAATCTAAATCGGGTCGCGCGGATCCTGTTGTACATTTCACCAATTTAATTAATAATTTTGATAATTATAATTAAATAATTAATTTAATAAATAATTTTTTTTTATCCAAAAACAATCTCTCGATTAAGCATTTTCCAAAGTCAAGTTGAGTCGAGTGAGTGATGACGAGACAACGTGAAGGGGTCCCTCTTTTAAACCCTTTTAACAAGTAAAAGTGTTTTTCCTTATTAAAATACTTGAACTTCTCTTTCCACCATCAATGAAGTAGAAATGCTTTTCAACAAAGCAAATGGGAACACTTCATATTCCCTTCCTTTCTCATTTATTCTTATTAGACCCAACAAGCTCATTGAGAGAATGTGCTTCATGAAGCCAAGTATAGTTATAGGAAACTCTTTCCATTGTGATACTTATAAGGATAAGGTTTCTTGGGAAAACTAACTTCCTCTATCAATGGCTTCACATCGTGTGAGTCTTTTCAGACAACGAAAAAGGGGACGTGTGATGGATCCCACATTCCGAGTCCAACACCATGATCTCATGTCTATGATTTCGACTTCATATTGTGGAGAGAAAACATCGAAGAATTTTAGGAGTTAGTTGAGAGCATTCAAAAAGGTGATCAACAATGAACATAAAGCAACTTCTAAGGTATGCATTAAAAGATGTTTTGGGTAGATTTTAATTTTGTAATGCCTACCCTAACATTGAACCTTTAGGATATATCGAGATTTTTTGGAAACCACCCAAGAACTCAAAGAGTCAAAGAGGAGATTTTCACGATTCTATCAATAATAGAAATTCTCAATTCCATCTTCAATTATGATGGTGACACTAGCTTTTATAGTCAATTTATGAGTTAAAAATATAAATTAATCAATGGGTGAAAAGATCATGCAAAAAGATGATGAATATAGAAATGGATTAAGGATGAGTTTGGTACTATCCCTAATGTCTCTAATAACTCGATATGTACCATATATATCAAATCAATGTATATGATTTATGGTATAAATGGAGGCGATGCAACTTATATGACTCGCAATCAATGCTTTGGCCTTTTAGGGTTTGTTGAGATTGATTATATACTAACATAGAAAATTTAGTTGTGTTATGTAGATTGAGTATGTTAGCTTGTGTTCGAGCAATAACAGTTGTTTAAAACAAGTTAATAGAAAAGGTAAGGTGAGGTGTACCTTTCTCAAATCTTTTCTTAAAACCACAAATCTCCATTATATAGCAAGATGTTTTTAACGTAAATGTATTCATTTTCCACGTTTCATACAAGTTATATATTAAATAATATCGATCTTTTTATATGATATGAATGTTATATGATTTTCATGTTAAGTTATCCACGTGTTGACAGAAGAAATGCCTTTATGATTGTTATGCCTAAGGGGTTATCACGGCATAATGATTGCCTTCGGGGGGATAAATGTAGTGCCTAAGGGGTTATTAAGACTTAATGATTGCTTATGGGGATATAGTATTAGAAATATGGGTATATATGTTGAATTGCATCTACCGAGCTTATGGGAGATCAAGTAGGTAGTATTTGTTGTTGTTTGAACCTGTCAAGCTTATAAGGACCTAGGTAGGTTGTTGTTTGATTAGTGTTTGTTTTCTAGATTCAGGATTTTATCACTACGCTCAACTTGTTCTTGACTCCCTTACCTGATTCCTTTCAGATTTTGATATCCGCTGAGTAATTTTATTTCCTTTCTTACTCAGTACATCAGTTCAAACTGATGTCTCAGCCTTACGAATGAAAATATATAATGGGCAATTAATTAAGACCTCATGTAAAGTGGAAAACATCAAACTAAAGTTTAAGGTTGCATTTGAACAATTTGACAACATTTTGTAAGATAAGACATTAAACATTGCCTATTTATGCATCATCAACTACTTTAATAAACTTCATGGGATTATCAACCTCTTTCCCACCGCCATGCTTCACAAATTCAGTTGCCATGAAGAACCTCCCATGGCAAATGCAAAGTATTGAAATTTGTTTTTTTGTCCACCATTGAAATTTGCTTTTTTTGTCCACCACTATAGAGAATCCCTTCTGTCAGTTTTCCATTTATGATACCACCATAAGTTGTCACACAAGGCATTGTCCTTAGTAGTTCACTAGCATTCATCAAAGTGACAATATTATCAGAATTCTTAACTTTCTTTAACGGTTTTTCTCCTTTGCTTTCTGGTAATACAATTGACTTACCCTTATTCAATACTTCATCATAATTCTTAACTTTCTTTAACGGCTTTTCTCCATTGCTTTCTGGTAATACAATTGACTTACTCTTAACCAGTACTTCATCAGAATTCTTAACTTTCTTTAATGGTTTTTCGCCATTGCTTTCTGGTAATTCAATTGACTTACCCTTATCCAATACTTCATCAGAATTCTTAACCTTCTTTAATGCCTTTTCTTCATTGCTTTCTGATAATACAATTGACTTACCCTTATCCAATACTTCATCAGAATTCTTAACTTTCTTTAGTGGCTTTTCTCCATTGCTTTCTGGTAATTCAATTGACTTCAGAATTCTTAACTTTCTTTAACACCCTTTCTTCATTGCTTTCTGATAATACAATTGACTTACCCTTATCCAATACTTCATCAGAATTCTTAACTTTCTTTGATGGCTTTTCTCCATTGCTTTCTGGTAAGAGAATTGACTTACCCTTTTCCGCATTGAATTTGCTAGCAGATTCTCCATTGCTTTCTGGAACAAAAGTTGGACTAGTTGCTTTTCTCTTCTCTGTAATTTTCGGAGGAACAACTATTGAGTTACTTTGCTCAGGGGTGTACGGTGTAGACTCCAGTACTACAAGAGAATAAAAAAAGAAATTTAAAGGGATTAAGATCTATAAAGTAAATAAATATGTGGAATATAGGGGAAGGCATTCTTGATTGACTGAAACAAAACAATTTCCTCAATAATGTTTAACTAGGTCAAGCATGTACGAGTAGTGAAAATGTATAGGTTTAATTGGTGGTTGATGACCAATAGAAAGCAATCGGAGAAAGGAGAGTTCTTAAGCTCGCTGACTAGGGTTGTCAGCTAAATTCAGTCTTCTATCCCTCCCCTACGTTTTCTTTTTGCCTTCTAACCCCAA
Organism: Solanum acaule; assembly: GCA_036250505.1. Lineage (NCBI taxonomy): Eukaryota > Viridiplantae > Streptophyta > Magnoliopsida > Solanales > Solanaceae > Solanum > Solanum acaule. Next base: position 70,258 of record JAJOOR010003751.1, on the reverse strand, counting down.
AAAGTGGAAGATAGGAACTTAAAAAAATGGAAAGAGCATAAGAAGGCATAAACAAGATGAAAAAAATGCAACAACCTAAAATCATGTAAGACCAACAAAATGAAGAAAAATGGATATGCACTATACCATTAATTTCAGGCATATCTTTTGAATTGTTATTCATCTCAGATCTTATAATCTCAATAGCCCGCTGAAATGCAGGATTGTTGGCAACTGATGCTATAATTTGTGAAAAAGGTTGAGGCACTAAAATTTCATTAGGATTCTCAGTATTATAAAGGCCACCAAGTGTGAGATTGAGATCAATTTCTTGTTCATCACTTCTATAGGTAGAAGTTTTACCCTTTGGTGTAGCCATAGATCACTACAAGAAAGAAAAACAAATACATAAGATGCAAACACTGAAAAAATTTATATGTTTAATTTTAGGAAAAATATATAATAGAGATTGATTATATATATATGCACCATATCAACCTAAAAAGTAGTTATATATAGACATGTTAAGTTTATTGATTGAAGAACTTGAAACATGGAATTAGTTCACTAATAAAACACATCATATGTCTAAATTAAGTTGTACTTACAAATTAAAGAAGAACCAGGTGGAAGAAACTAAGAAAAATGTACATCTCTTGTGTAGTTTCAAAGGATGATGTAAGGATTATATAGTAGAAGTAAAGAAAATAATAACTTATTTACCCTTACAATCTTTATTATTTTATCAATCTCTACATATACAGCCTTGTAATTAACAAGTCACAAAGGGGTACAATCGGTATGAAATATTAATGCTTTTTTTGATGAGCTACGCTCGAAGCTATGAAAATCTATCCTCAAATTTAATGCATTGTTTGACCATGTTATTTTGTAAATTTAAGTTGAATTTAAACAATGTATACATTTAATAGAATGGCTTAAATATAAAAATGGTCCAAGATTATTTAAGTTAATACAATCTACATTTAATGAAGAGGACTTAGATTATGACACAATTGAGACTTAACATTATAAACATGTTAAATTACTAGACTGGCGCCATGGTGTGGGTATTCATATTGATCTAGAAAATGATGTTTTTGTGCTACTCTTTATATCATATGATCATATTCTAATTTACTTTGTTTTAGGTAGAAAATTCAAATGAGGGTTGAGTTGAATAAACATGAGAATAGTATAATATGTTTAACATATCAGTAAATGAAGGGGACTTGTAACCTATTTAGACTATACGTTGATTAAGTTTGAATTCATCAAGATGAACTAAACAATGAGTTGATACCGAACCTATAAAATTTTAGACAACTATTTTTTTTTCAATTACCATTTAGTTTTTAAATAAACCGTTTCAGGTGCATAGTAGTTTGATCGATTATGATTAAACAATTTAATAAAAGGAAAATATTATTGTAGAAATGTTTTTTTGGGATTTTTTTATAAGCCTAACTTTTAGGAGTTAATATAAATTAACTATATTATTTAAATATCCTTAATAACTGAATCAACAAACAAGATGATGTTGAGGTGACTGAAACTATAACATAAAGATGGTGTGAGTTAGAAGTGTGTTTAAGTGGTAAAATGGCCATAATAACTCCACCTTAAGTTATGACAGTGACATGAGAGTTTGTAATCAATTTATGAGTTACAAATATAAATTAATCAATGGGTTGAATGATAAATAGGGAAATGGATTAAAAATGAGTTCGATATTATCACTAATGACTCCAATAACTTGATAAGTACTATATATTGAATCAATGAATATGATTTATGGTACAAATGAGAGTATGCAACTTATATTTTAGTATGTTCGGTTTTGTTGAAATTGAATAAATAATAACATATAAAAAATAAATTGTGTTCTCTAGATTGAGTATGTTAGCTTGCGTTCGAGCAATAATAGTTGTTTAAAATAGGTTAATATAAAAGGTAAGGTGACAAGATGTTTTTAATGTAAATGTATGCATGCATTTTTTTATGTTTCATGCAAGTTATATATTAAATGATATCAATCTTTTTATATGATATGAATGTCATAATTATTTCTATGTTAAGTTATTCATGTGTTGACACAAGAAATGGCTTTATGTTATGCCTAAGGGGATATCAACGCTTAATGATTGCCTTCGGGGTGATACACGCAGTGCCTAAGGGGTTAATGAGACATACTTATTGTCTATGAGGGTATAGTATTAACAATAGGGGCATATATATTGAATTGCACATGTCGAGCTTATGAGGGATCAAGTAGGTAGTATTGTTTACTGTTTATATGTGCCGAGCTTATGGGGGGCTGGGTAGGTTGTTGTTTGATTAGTGTTTGCTTGCTAGATTCAAGAGTAGGCCATTGCACTTAGTTTGTTCTTCACTCTTTACCTGATTACTTTCAGATTATGATTCATGCTCAGTTATTTTATTGTCTTTCATACCCTGTACATAACTTCACACTGATTCTTCATTGCCTAGGTGTCACACCCCAAGCCTATACCCTGGGTGGGACGGGCACTCGAGAACCATTACTGGCCCCAAGCGAACCCTTGGCCTGACTTAACTCTTAGTGGAAGACTTACTCATGATAAAATACTTTAAAAAGTAAACTGAACTGCTCAATAGATAACTTAGAATGTATTAAATAACATTCAACTTAGTTAAAGTGGAAACTCAAGATACAACATAAGCCAATAACAAGATAGTGAAAAATGAACTAACTAACTGTATATGAAGCCTCTAATAACTGAGATGGATGTCGGGACAAGACCCACAACATCCTAATGAACTAAAATACTAAAAAACAATAAAGAGGTATCCTCCGAAAGCAAGGAGGCTCACCAACAAATTCTGAAGCTCAACTAGAATCAACGATGCGCTGCATGCTGATCCTGGTTACCTGTATCTGCATCATAACAACAATGTAGGCCAAGTGACATCAGTACATTGAATGTATGAGCATGCGAGGGGAATTCTAAAACAAGATATAAGCTTGAAAAGGGAACTGAAAGAACAAACCTGGTCTCAACTGAACTGAACTCATTTCAATATAAAGCAGTAATATAAATGCAATATAAAGAAAAGCTTTTAAAACATAGATGACAACTCTGTGTATTTAGAAACACAATAATAACTCTGTGTGTATGCAAATATACAATATAAACTCTGCGTGTATGTAAAAATACCAGTAACTCTATGTATATAATAATATAAAATACTTATGTGGGAGTGTCTCTAACTGACAACCATCACTTTAGAGCTATGTGATGATACAACATTTTGCCTCATACTGCCAGGGCCGTTCTATACCTTGGCAAGGGCATAGAACCTAACTACTAAGTAAATCCACTAGTCTATGCTAAAAAACACTAAGGAATAATCTAAAAAGTATGACCCTTTTCTACCTATGGTGGCTACATGGTTTATGGAGGCTGGGAGTTGTCTGAACTCTCCCCCATATCGGTGCTCAATACTGCTCCCAAAATATACTAGCTCATATGTTTAAAAACATAACTCTGTGGTTTGAGATAATTACTCAAAACTAGCTCAAAGGTTCTCTTGGAAATCAATGTTTGCATTGTGAAAGCATTTACCTTTTACTAAAAACTAGCTCAAAGACTCTTTTGGAAATCTCAGTTTCCTTTCTTGTTTAAATGTGAATATATTTTACTCTTTGGGAATACATAGTCCCGATACACTCTTTTGAAGAAATGAACTTCAATCTTTACTCTTTACTCAACTTAAAACTCAGATCTTAAAAAAAGTTAAAACATTTGTAAAAGACTTTTGGATGACTCTATGAACTTCTCTTGACTTGGCTCTTAACTTTCCTTGAATTTGAATTTATGGATTCAAGGATTGTGATTTGTGATAGGAAAGATCTCATGATGTTTAGGAGTGTTTTTAGATAGTTAAACATGAGAAACGATCAAGAAATCACTGTCAAGAAGCAAGTCCACGACGCGGAGATATATTTAAATATTTGATCGCGAAATAAATTTTGAGGCAGAAGGGTTCATGACCGCTCTGCGATGCGGAGATAAAATTTCCTATCCTGAGAAACAGGTCCTCGATTCGCCCGACTTTTTCCTTCTTCGTTTTCTAACCCCAATTTGCCTAAACTCGATTCTTTTTCTCAAATTCTCTTTAGATTCAGATACCTAATATGTATACACAAGAATTTAACTCAAACAACTCAATGAAACAACACTATAACCTCAAGAAACTCCTTAATCTCAACCCAAATTCAAGAACAAAAGCAATTCAAGAACACACATCAAGAACATTCAAATTTCCAATATTTTTAGGATGACTTCACGCTGAAATAAACATGTTTGGCACATGGGTGAACAAACCCAACGTTATGAAAGTCTCACATACCTCGTAGGATCAAATCCTTGACAAAATCCGCAATCAATTCCTCACGAAGACGACAAATCTTAACTTTCCTCTTCTCTTCTCTCTTGAGTTCTTCTCTCTATCACCCTAGCGTGAAATATTTGAGTGCGTAAACTGACCCAATTCAGTTTAGACCCCTAAGTAATTACCAAAAAATGAAATAAACTAATTGGGTAGCGAAAAGACCATAGTACCCTTCAAAAATCCGGTTTTGACTTTTCTTATCTAGACAGCCCAACTTCAAATGGGCATATCTCCCTCATACGAACTCGAAACTGAGAAAACTCAGCGGCGTTGGAAATATAATTCAAAGATATTTCCTGAGGTATCTTGTACAAAACCTAACTCATCCTAAGCTAGGAGTTATGGTCATTTGATATTGACCCAAAACTCATACTTAGCTTAACTTTGTCAAACTTTCCAAATTTGATTATTTCTAAAAATAGTTTCTTTCTAATTCCAAGTCTTTAGAGTAGCGGGGTGTTACATTATCTCCCCCTTGGGAACATTCATCCTAGAATGAGATTAATCTTAGCAAGCTAAGGGGGTAACATCTAACATCTAGCTCAAACACCCAACAAACAAAAATGTAAATACAACATGCCAAGAAAAGGATTAGTACCTTGATTTGGAACTTCTCCGGATTCGAAGAGATGTGGGTATCTCTTCTTCATATCTTCCTCATCTTCCCAAGTAGCTTCCTCAACAAACTGATTTCTCCAAAGAACCTTGACTGATGCTATTTCCTTAGTCCTCAACTTGTGAACCTGGCGGTCTATAATCTAAACAGGAATCTCCTCATAAGATAAGTTGTCCTTTAATATTGATATCTTCAGTTGGTATGATAAGTGAAGGATCCCCTATGCACTTTTTCAACAAAGAGATGTGGAATACCGAATGAACCGTTGCTACCTCTTGTGGTAGCTCTAACTCATAAGCTACATTGCCGATCCTCTTAGATATTCTGTAAGGACCAATACACCGGGGACTAAGTTTCCCCTTCTTACCAAATATCATAACACCCTTCATGGGTGAAACTTTCAAGTAAACCCAATCATCTACTTCAAACTCTAAGTCCCTTCTCCTAGCATCTGTGTAGGATTTCTAACGAGTCTACGCTGTTTTCAACCTCTCTTGAATAACTTTCACTTTCTCCATAGTTTGATACTAAGTCTGGTCCTATCAACCCAGCTTCACCAACTTCAAACCATCCAATAGGAGATCTACATCTTCTCCCATTAAGAGCTTTATAAAGAGCCATTTGGATGCTAGAGTGGTAACTATTATTGTAAGCAAACTCGATGAGAGGTAGGTGATCATCCCAATTACCCTTGAAATCAATCACACAGGCCCTCAACATATCTTCTAAAGTTTGAATGGTGCGCTCTGCTTAACCATCAGTCTGAGGATGGAAAGCAATGCTCAAGTTCACTTTCGAACCCAAACCTTTCTGGAATAACTTCCAAAACTGTGCAGTAAATTATGCTCCTCTATTCAGAATAATCAATATCGGAACCCTATGAAGTCTGACTACCTCTTGAATATACAACTTAGCATAATCTTCTGCTGAATAAGTAGTTTTTATCGACAAAAAGTGGGCTGATTTTGCCATTCTATCAACAATCACCTAAATAGAAACATGTTGCCTGCGAGATCGTGGAAAACCTGTAATAAAGTCCATATTGATTATCTCCCACTTCCACTCTTGAATCACTATATTCTGAGCCATACCACCGGGCCTCTAATGTTCTACTTTAACTTGTTGACAATTTGGGCATTTAGCAACAGACTCAGCAATATATTTCTTCATACTATTCCACCAATATACTTCTCTCAAGTCACGATACATCTTTGTGGAACCTGGATGAATAGACTATCTGGAGCAATTAGCTTCCTACATGATCCTCTCTTTGAGTTCATCCACCTTTGGTACTCACAATCTACCTTGATACCTCAATACACCATCTCCCCCTTGTTCAAAAGCCATTACTTTTTTCTTATGAACATTTGACTTCAATTCAAGCAAAATAGGATCTTGGTCTTGCTTCTCTTTCACTTCTAACACTAATGATGATTCAGCCCCATTCATCACCACTACTCCTCCTTCTGTGGAATCCATTAATCGAACTCCTAATCATGCAAGTCTGTGCATATCTTTTGCTAACTCTCTCTTTTCTTCCTCAACATGGGTGGTACTACCCATAGACAACCTACTCAAGGCATCAACAACAACATTAGCCTTACCTGGGTGATAGAGGATACTCATATCATAACCCTTGAGTAACTCTAACCGCCTCCTCTATCTGATATTAAGCTCTTTCTGACTAAACACACAGTGAAAACTCTTGTGATCAGTGAACACATCTACATGAACACCATAAATATAGTGACGCTATATTTTTAAAGAAAATACTATGGCAGCCAACTCTAGATCATGGGTTGGGTAATTCTTCTCATTAACTTTCAACTGTCTGGAGGCATAAGATATAGCTTTACCATTCTGCATTAACACACAACCCAAACCAACTCTAGATGCATCACAGTATACAACAAAGCCTTGTGTACCTTCTGGTAAGGTCAATACTGAGGCAGTAGTCAACCTTTTCATTAATTCCTGAAAGCTTTTCTCACAAGCTTCAAACCACTAAAATTTCACTATTTTCTGAGTCAACTTAGTCAAAGGGGACGAAATAGATGAGAACCCTTCTACGAACCTTCTATAATATCCAGCCAACCCTAAGAAACTCCTAATATCAGTTGGAGATATGGGTCTAGGCCAATTCTACAGTGCCTCTATCTTCTGGGTATTAACTCTAATTCCATCACCAAAAATAATGTGGCTTAAGAATTCCACAGACTCAAGCCAAAACTCACACTTAGAGAACTTGGCATACAACTCTCTATCCTTTAGAGTTTGGAGAACTATTCTGAGATGACTAGCATGAACTTCCTCATTCCTCGAATAGATTAGAATGTCACAATGAACACGATAACAAATATATCTAAATAAGGCTTGAATACTCTATTCATAAGGTCCATGAACGCTGCAGGTGTATTAGTTAAACCGAATGACATGACCAGAAACTCATAATGACAATAACGAGTCTTGAATGCTATCTTTGGAATATCATATTCCCTTACTCTTAACTGATGGTAGCCAGATCTGAGGTCCATATTAGAGAAACAAGTGGCACCTTGAAGTTGATCGAATAGATCATCAATTCTTAGAAGAGGATACTTATTTTTGATAGTAACCTTGTTCAACTGACGGTAGTATATGCATATTTTAAGAGAACCATTATTCTTCCTCACAAATAAGACCGGAGAGCCCTAAGGTGAGACACTTGGTCAAATAAAACCTTTCTCTAGGAGATCTTTCAACTCTGCTGGTGCCATCCTATATGGCAGAATAGATATAGGATGAGTATCAGGAAGAATATCTATACCGAAGTATATTTCTCTCTCAGGAGGGACTCCGGGAAGATCATCTAGAAAAAACTTTTGGAAACTCTTTTACTATAGGAACAGACTGAATATGAGGTATCTCAACACTAGAGTCATTAACTCGGACTAAGTGATAGACACACCCCTTGGAAACTAACTTTCTCTCCTTAAGGTACGTAATAAAATTACCCTTAGGCATTGCTGAACTACTCTTCCACTCTATAACTGGTTCAATGGGAAACTAGAACTTGACTACTCGAGTTTTACAATCTATTGATGCATAACAGACGTGAAGCCAATCCATACCTAGAATGATATCAAAATCTACCATGTCTAATTCAACTAAATCAGCCATGGTGCTCTTGTGATTGATGGAAATTGTACAATCACGATAGATTCTCTCAACTAGAATAGACTCACCAATAAGTGTGGAAACACTAAAGGGCTCCAGAGGTTTCACAGGAAGAACATCAAAATTCATCGCAACATAAGGAGTCACAAAAGATAAACTCGCTCCTGGATCTAGCAAAGTATAAACATCAAAGTTAAAGACTTGGATCATACCAGTGACAACATCTGGAGAATCCTCTTGCTCTTGGAGACTAGTGATTGCATAAAGACGATTTCCTCCTCCGCCTACCCCTGAAGTAGCTCCTCTAGATACACCTCTGTCTGGTGGAGCAACTGAAGAAGACTGTGCTTTATTGTCCCCATTACCATTACCCTATTGGTTCTTATGACACTCTCGCATAAAATGACTATTCTGGCCACACTTGAAGCAACCAGTGGAGCCATCACGACACATCCCTAAGTGGCTCTTACCACTCTTAGCACATGTAGGAGGCTTACTACCCTCTTGTGCCATACTACCTTGATAATGGGCAGGTTTAGCTCTGAAACCCTGTGAATTTTGACTATTGTACTCACATTTGTTCCTTGGTGCAGGTGCACTAGCAGATGATGGAGCATGTCCTTTCTGTTTCTGTTGGAAAGATGACCAGTTGACATTACTCTTCTGCTGCCTGGACTCATTCCTTGTCTTAGCTCTCTTATTTCAAAACTCATCTCTATCTTTCAGCTTCTCTTCCTCAACCCTTTGCACATGGATTATCATCCTTGCTATGTCCATATCTCCTATCAACAATGATGCCCTGCCTTCCCTACTAGACAGACGAGACAACCCAGTAACAAATAAACTCATCCTGCTTCTCATGTCAGCAACCATCTCCGGAGCATAGCATGAAAGTTGGGTGAACTTTTGACTACACTCAAGAATGCTTAAGTAATCCTGCTTAAGTGTGAGGAACTTTCGTACCTTTGCCTCTCTCAGTTCTCGGGGAAAGAAACGCCCCAAGAAGGCCTCCGTAAAATAGGCCCAACTCACAAGTGGTGCACCCTTAACTCGATTCTTCTTCCATTGATCAAACCAGATTCTAGTGACACCCTTCATTTGGTATACAACTAGTTCCACCCTCTCAGTATCAGCAACATGCATAATTTCAAAAAGCTTCTGAAGCACTTCAACAAAGTTTTCTGGATCCGAAGTATCAGCCACTTCCTGTCGATTCTCTCTCTGTTGCCCAATTTGGTCGGTCACAACTTGGCTCAACATCCAGTTGGCCTCACAGAACTCAGCATTAGTGACCTCTTCTTGGGGTTGCACTTCTGGTGCATTAGGTACCCCTTGTTCCTGTGGTTCAACATTTCTTCTAGTCGGACGACCTCTGACAGCTCTTCATGGAGGCATGATCTGAAAGACACGTGCAATCATGAGTTAAAAGAAACTTTTTAGAGATAAACTCTATCGCATGAAATGAGTATGAAAGAAGTGAGATAGTTCCTATGTTTTACAGCCTCCTATTTATAAATGTGGAACGCTTCACATTGAAAACTAAGACTCTATAGACACGATTTCATAGACTCCCTAGGACTCTTGAACTCTTTCCTCTGACACCAAGTTTTTCAGGCCCCAAGCCTACACCCTGGGTGGGACTGCCACTGGAGAACCATTGCTGGCCCCAAGCGAACCCTTGGCCTGGCTTAAATCTTGACAGAAGACTTACTCATGATAAAATACTTTAAAAAGTAAACTGAACTGCTCAATAGATACCTTAGAATGTATTAAACAACATTCAACTTAGCCAAAGTGGCAACTCAAGATACAACATAAGCCAATAACAAAATAGTGACAAGTGAACTAACTAACTTTCTATGAAGCCTCTAATAACTAATATGGATGTCGTGACATGATCCACGACATCCTAATGAACTAAAATACTGAAAATCAATAAAATGGGATCCTCCGGAAGCAAGGAGGCTCACCAACAAACTCTGAAACTCAACTAGAATCAACGATGCGCTGGATGCTGATCCTGGTTACCTATATCTGCACCATAACAACGATGTAGGCTAAATGGCATCAGTACATTGAATGTACGAGCATGCGAGGGGAATTCTAAAATAGGACATAAGCTTGAAAAGGGAACTGAAAGAACAAATCTGGTCTCAACTCAACTCAATTGAACTGAACTCATTTCAATATAAAACAGTAATATAAATGCAATATAAAGAAAAGCTTTTAAAACATAGATGACAAGTCTGTGTATTTAGAAATACAATAGTAACTCTGTGTGTATGCAAAGATACAATATAAACTCTGGGTGGATATAAAAATACCAGTAACTCTGTGTATATAATAATACAAAATACTTTTGTGGGAGTTTCTCTAACCGACAACCATCACTTTAGAGCTATGTGATGATACATCGTTTTGCCTCACGCTGCCAGGGATGTCCTATACCTTTCCAAGGGCATAGAACCTAACTACTAAGTGGATCCACTAGTCCATGCTAAAAAGCACTAAGGAATTATTTAAAAAGTATGACATTTTTCTACCCATAGTGGCTAAATGGTTTATGTGGGCTGGGAGTTGTAAAGGCTCTTTTGGAATTCTCAGTTTCCTTTCTTGTTTAAATGTGAAAATAGTTTACTCTTTAGGAATACATAGTCCCGATATACTCTTTTGAAGAAATGAACTTCAATCTTTACTCTTTACTCAACTCAAAATTCAGGTCTTAAAACAAAGTTAAAACATTTGTAAATGACTTTTGGAAGACTCTATGAACTTCTCTTGACTTGGCTCTTAACTTTCCTTGAATTTGAATTTATGGATTCAAGGATTGTGATTTGTGATATGAAAGATCTCATGATGTTTAGGAGTGTTTTTAGATAGATAAACATGAGAAATGATTAAGAAATCATTGTCTGGAAGCAAGTCTGCGAAGTAGAGATGCATTCAAATATTTGATCGCAAAATAAATTTTAAGGCAGAAGGGTCCATGACCGCTCCGCAACGTGAAGAGAAAATTTCCTATCCTGAGGAATAGGTCCGCGTCGCGGACTTGGTACCCAGATTCACCCGACTTTTTCCATCTTCATTTTCTAACCCCAATTCGCCTAAACTCGGTTTTTTCTCAATTTTTCTTTAGATTTAGATACCCAGTATGTATACACCAGAATCTAACTCAAACAACTCAAGGAAACAACACTATAACCTCAATAAACTCCTTAATCTCAATCCAAATTCAAGAATGAAAGCAATTCAAAAACACAAATCAAGAACATTCAAACTTCCAATCTTTTTAGGACGACTTCACGCTGAAATAAACATGTTTGGCACATGGGTGAACAAACCCAACATTATGAAAGTCTCACATACCTTGTAGGATCAAATCCTTGACGAAATTCACAATCAATTCCTCACCAAGATGACAAATCTTGACTTTCTTCTTCTTTTTTCTCTTGAGTTCTTTTCTCTAAAACCCTAGTGTGAAATCTTTGTGTGTGTAAACTGAACCAATTCAGTTTATACCCCTATGTAATTACCAAAAAATGAAACAAATTAATTGGGTAGTGAAAATACCACAGTACCCTTCAAAAATCCGGCTTTGACTCTTTTTTTCTGTACATCCAACTTCAAATGGGCATATCTCCCTCATATAAACTCAAAACTGAGAAAACTTGGTGGAGTTGGAAAGATAATTCAAAGAACTTTCCTGCCGTATTTTTTAGCACACTTAATCATCCTGAGCTAGGAGTTATGGTCATTTGAAGTTGACCCAAAACTCATACGTAGCTTAACTTTGTCAAACTTTCCAAATTTGATTATTTCCAAAAACGGTTTATTTCTAATTCCAAGTCTTTCTAGTAGTGGGGTGTTACACTAGGGTTGCTGCATTCTTGCCTATAGATCTTGACAGATACATTCATAGTTTGAAAGATTGGAGAATTCTCTACCGGTTTTGTACATTGTATATGATCTAATGCATTGTGTGATACATTGCCAAGTCATTTTAAGAATAAGTTGTTTTTCTTTACTAATGAAAATATATAATGAGCAATCAATTAAAACTCCTTGAGAAATGAAAAACATCAAATTAAAATTTAAAGTTTCACCTAAACAAAATTCTCTCTCCGTACATTCAATTCTTAAGAATACAACGGTAACCAAAACGGTAACATCTCCTCCGTATGGCGCCGTCGGATGGAGAACCCAACCTTCTTCAAAACCTAGCACAATTCCCTCCGATCGACTCTTGAAATCCCAATAATCCAAATCCACCATCTTATGCTAACATAATTGTAGCCTCATTACAAAACACAGAGCTTTAGAGTTTGACAAATTAGAGAAATAGTGATAGCAAAACAATCAATCCATAATGGGATGTCGACAGTTATCTTCAAGGCGACAGACTACTATGGTGTCATTACGTCAAACAGATTGTGAGCCAAATAGGTACCCCTTAATTCTAGACACAACTACTAATGGTTGAACTAGACCAAGTATGGCAAAAGTCAGAGTGGAAGTTAATCTATTGAAGAAACTCCCCGATATCATTTGGGTTGGAATTGAAGATGAAAACTCTCCGCTCAAAGAATATGCCTAGAAAATTGAGTATGAGAATATACCAAAATATTGCATATAGTGTAAGAAATTGGGGGATAATAAGTTGAACTACATGGTTTTGGAAAGAATAAGAGCGACGGAAAAAGACAAGGCTGAATAGGACAATTGAAATGATGACGAGCAAGCTGAGGATAACAACAAGATTGTTGAAAAAAATGATGATCAATGTGGCAGCCAAAAGCACGAAAAAAGTGATCATTAACATGGCAGCCAAAAATATGAAAAAAGTGATGATCAACATGACAACCAAAAACACGAAAATGAACATGTTGATTCTAGTCGGAGTAAGGCTACTTTGAAAGGCAATAACATCTCGGAGAATGTCCCTTCTGTCGTGGAGAGAATAAATGCCAATAGTAACAAGCAAAAAAAAAGAAAAGGACTGAGAAGAAGATGCCAAGAAAAAAGGATAAGGTAACCTTCAAACCTGTTATGTCATACATGAAAAGAAGAAAATAAAAACATAGTGAACTACAAAGGAACACTATTAATGGTGACAAAAATCAACATGATGATACTAATGATATAGTGAAAATTGTTGGAAAGAAGGACATCAATGCTGAAGGAAGGGATAATGCACAAATGACAAGATGCAATCTTGAAGATAAGGTAACAGATACACGCCAATCTTCCAACAAAGAACAGGAAGATACTACAGAACAACATCAAAGTAAAGGTAACATATATGAGGTGAACAATGTTGACACTTCTACCAGTTTGGCCACAAAATTAAAAATTATGAAGGGCATCTAATTAGTTGTGGATATTGGAATGAACAAAATTTTCAACAAATCTACTAAACCCCTGATCCCGATGGTGGTAATGATCATGCATAGAATGAAATACAGTAGCTCAGTAAAACGATGAAAATGAGAGAGCATAAACAACAAGGAAGACAATGAACAGAAAAGAGGAAGAAAATGCCATAGAAGCAAGGAAAGGAAAAGCAATGAAAGATCTAAATCTTCTATTAGACAAAAAGATCAAAAGAAACCAACCCCTCATTTGTAATCTATGATTAGTGCTATATACTAGAATATTAGAGCGGTAAGGTCTAAGAAGTCCACTCACAAACTCAAACTACTTGTCAAAATTAACAAGGTGGCTTTTGTAGCAATTATGGAGCCTTTTGTCAACATGAACAAGATTGAAGGATACAATTTTTTTTGGGATTTCAACATTGTTTGGCTAATACCAATGGCAGCCACCTAGATGACATCAATGTATTAGCCAATGAAGAACAACACTTGACCATACAATACACAAATAAGGGCATATATGATACTTTCATTACATTTTTTTTTATGCTAAATTCACTCTACAGGATATGAGAGATATATGGGATAGCCTTGAGAGTATTAGAAACACCGTAAATGGACCATGTTCTATTGGAGGTGACTTCAATGACATAATGGATTCAGAGAAGAAATAAGGTGGTAGAATACATACGACTAAGAGATGTTTTGACTTCATTAGCACTATGGAAGCTTGTGGGATGACTGATGTTGGGTTCACAGGGCCCAAGTTTACTTGGTGTAACAAGAGAAGTCCTAACAAAAGAATATGGAAGAGACTTGATAGATTGCTCATCAAAGACCAATGGAATCAAAGATTCCCTACTAATACTATAAAACATTTGGTCAGAACTGGATCTAACCACATACCTCTTCATATAAAGTGTCATTCTGATTAGAAAGATTACATTAGATATTTCAGGTTCCTTAATTTTTGGACAGATCATAAGGAGTTCCTAGATATTATCCAAGAATCATGAAACATGTATATAACTGGAAATGCTATGTGGAAGCTACAATGTAAACTTAAAACTCTCAATAAAAAACTAAGTCAGTGGTCTAGAGAGTCCATTGGTGATGTTTATGATCAGGTAAGGATCTGGGAGCATAAAATCTAAGAGTTGGAGGAACTAGACCTTCTACACAATACCGAACAAAGTAGGGAAGATCTTAACAAAGGGCACGTTGAGTACATCAAATGGATCAACATTCAAGATTCAATCTACACACAAAAAGCTCACATCAAATGGTTTAAAGATGGTGAATGCAACAACAAGTTCTTTCACAGTATCTTAAGGATCAGAAGGAATAAGTTGAGTATTCACATGTCACCCCCTGAGGCTACCCCCTGGATGCGGACACAAGACCTAGGATCACGAGTGACCCCAAGCTAACCCTGCTGGCATATCATAAGCATACTCAAGTAAACTGAATAAATAAACACTGTGCGAAAGCTAAATCATATAAGAATATGAAATGATGGGGAATACCTATATACTAAATCTGAGTATAAGAAACTAAGAGTTTGAATACAAATGAAAAGTCCAACTCTAACACTAAAGTTGAAACTAACTATGTTTGAAATAAAGCCTCTACTGACTAGAAATGTTGGGACATGCCCTAGCTAGATATAGCAAAACTGAAACTAAAACTAAAAGCAAGGATAACATGTCACTAGTCCTCGAAGAATTAGGAGTCACCACTGATACTGCTGAACTGAAGATCGGGAACTGATCTATGCATGATATGACTGCTGAGGACCTGAACCTACATCACGAGAAGATGTAGCGTAGAGTATGCATAGTACTTGAAAGGTACTGAGCATGCATGATAGAATAAAGCTGAATAATAACATAATTGAACAATGATATAATTTGAACATGATAAGGATACTAGAAAGTACTGAACATGGCTAAACTGAATGCAATGACCAAGTTTATAACATGCTGAGACTAAATACTGAACTATACTGATAACATGTCAATACAATAGAATCTGACTGAACTGTAAGGGAGCTACTAATAACCGACATAAAACCACATGAGCTAAATGTGGCGTCCGATGTATACGCCCCATCGAGAGGACCCAATATACCTTGCCAGAGGTATAGAGGCATGCTGGTGTGAACACTAAAATGATGCCCACAGAGGGGGCTTACAAGCTACGGGTAACGTAGTTCTGGTACTTGAGGGTAACTGACCCTAGTCCACTCGGTATTAAGGTTCCCATATGATTAAGTAATTAACACTTGATGAATGAAATGCTATAATACTGGATAGCTCAAAATACTGACATGCAAACTGAGCCATGTTTATATATAACTGAATTATCTGGCCTAGCATGTGTAATCCATGAAATAAAAGAACTACATAGCTAGGGTTCTGAGTTTATGCATGAACATGGGCTATAACGATACTGAATTCATAATAATACGATTTTCATCATTCTAACAGCTAAAACCCAACAATTCTAACATTCAAGAAACCCTAAGTCTATATAATATTAAGGAAATCAAGATTCTGACTGAAATCTAGGGACCTAATGAGCGAAAGGAACCCACTAGTGAAATCCTATATACCTGGTGATGAATTCCATGGAGAAATCTTTCAATTTCGGGGTTGGAACTAATGGAACCTTGATGCTTTCTTAAACTAGGGTTCTTGACTTCTTTCTCCTCTTACGCTATAATTTTCTAAGTTTTGATGAATTATCTAACTTAGGTAAGTTCTATTTATGTTTCTAGGCTAAAACTGACCAAAACTATGTAGTTTAGGGGTTCAATGCATAAGGAAAACACCAAAAGACCCCTGACTTAAGTGTTGTCGGTGTCACAGACGGACGGGATCGACGGACCGTCGATCGACTGACGGTCCGTGCTAGTAACCATCAGTCGTTACTGGGCTAAAAAAAGGGGGGTTTGATCCACGGTCCGTGACCTAACCTATGGTCTGTGGGTCTTACCGTGGGTCATCACTTAGACAAATTTATGGGGCTGAGTCTGGGGAGGGTTGCATATGTGAACAACGGACCACCAGCATGGGCCGTGGGTCACCCTACGGTCCGTGGGTTGCACCTGTAAGTTTTGGAAATCTGCATCGAGGTCTGTTTTCGGATACGGGATGTTACATTATCTCCCCATTGGGAACATTCATCCTCGAATGAAGATTAACTAGCTGAAATGGAGGGAGAGAGCTACAACCCCTACCACTAAACACTGGTAACTAATTTTCTGACTGAACTAAGTTCCAAGAACATGCAAATACGCTGAAAATGCAAGTATAACCTGAAGGAACATGATGCTAAGTCAGAAACTGCGCATGAATAATTGAAAAACTAAAGAGGAACTATTACCTCAAGCTGGAATAGAATTGGAAGGAAAGAGGTGAGGATACTTGGCCTTCATGGCTGCTTCTTCTTCCTAAGTAGCTCCCTCTACGGACGAACTCCTCCACAAAACCTTGACTGAAGCAACTTCTTTGTTTCTCAACCATCGAACCTGACGATCATGGATTTCAACTAGTACCTCTTCATAAGTGAGACTATCCTTTACAACCACACTTTCTAAGGGTACAATAGATGTTGGATCACACACACACTTCTTCAACAACAAAATGTGAAAAATCGGATGCACTGCTGCTAGTTCTGTTGGCAACTCTAACTCATATGCCACTTTACCAACCCTTTTCAAAATCTTGTAAGAGCCTATATATCTAGGAATGAGCTTCCCTTTCTTGCCAAATCTCATCACCCCTTTCATAGGTGACACTTTCAAGAAAACCCAATCATCAACTTGGAATTCTAATTTCTTTCTCCTTACATCTGCATAGGACTTGTGGCGACTCTATGCTGTCTTGAGTCTATCTCGAATGAGTTGCACTTTCTCCATAGCATCATGAACTGAATCTGGACCTATTAAGGCAACTTCACCTACTTCAACCCAACCAACTGGAGATCTACATCTACGCCTATATAATGCCTCATAAGGGGCCATCTGAATGCTGGAATGGTAACTATTATTGTAGGCGAATTCTATAAGAGTTAGGTGATCATCCCAACTACCCTTGAAAATGATCACACAAACTCTCAACATATCCTCTAAGGTCTGAATGGTACGTTCTGCTTGACCATTCGTCTCTAGATGAAATGTTGTGCTAAGATTAACCTAAGTACCAAGACCCTTCTGAAACAACTTTCAGAAATGAGAGGTAAACTGAGGACCTCTATCTGGAGATGATAGACAAAGCAACCCCATGCAATCTGACTATTTCATTAATGTAAAGCTTGGCGTAGTCCTCCGCCAAATCTGTAGTCTTGACTGCCAAAAAGCGCGCAGACTTAGTAATCCTATCAACTATCACCCAAATGGAGTCACGTTATCTACGTGTGTGAGGTAAACCTGTTATGAAGTCCATGTTGATCACTTCCCACTTCCAAGTAAGAATGTTGATCTCTTGAGTGATACCTCCTGGTTTCGGATGTTCTACCTTGACTTGCTGATAATTCGGGCACTTAGCCACAAAATCCGCTATATCCTTTTTCATACCATTCCACCAAAAGACTTCCCGCAGATCACGGTACATCTTAGTGGTGCCTGAATGAATAGAATATCTGAGTTATGGGCTTCTGCAAGAATCTGTTGTCTCAACTCACCCACCTTAGGAACACATAATCGACCCTGATAGCGAAGCACACTATCTCCCCATTGGGAGAAAACCTCAACTCTCTGTTGATGGACTGCACCCTTTAGTTGAAACAATATCGGATCACTGTCTTTCTTTTCCTTAACTTCCACTACCAATGAAGATTCTGACCCATTATGAACCGTTACACCACCATCTGATATGCTCATAAGGCGAACTCCCAAGCGAGCAAGCCTGTGAACCTCTTTCGCTAATTCCTTTCTTTCTTTATCAACATGTGCTACACTATCCATAGATAGTCTACTAAGAGCATCCGCTACTACATTGGCCTTACCAGGATGGTAATGCACACTCATATCATAATCCTTGAGGAACTCAAGCCATCTCCTCTGGCGAAGATTCAACTCTTTCTGGGTGAACACATACTGAAGGCTCTTATGGTCTATGAACACATCTACGTGAACACCATACAAGTAATGCCTCCAAATCTTGAGTGCAAACACCACTGCTGCAAGCTCGAGGTCATGAGTTGAATAGTTCTTCTCATGCACCTTAAGATGTCTAGAAGCATGAGCTATAACCTTACTTTGTTGCTTCAAAACAGAACCTAGGCCGGCTTTGGATGCATCACAGTAGATAGCATAATCGTCTGAACTCTCTGATAGAGTCAAAACAGGAGCTGTAGTCAACCTAGTTTTCAGTTCTGCAAAGCTTTTCTCACAATTATCTGACCACTGAAACTTAACCTTCTTCTAAGTTAACTTAGTCAATGGAGAGGCTATGGATGGAAATCCTTCCACGAACCTTCTGTAATAACCAGCCAAACCCAAGAAACTTCTGATATCTATAGGAGAGGTAGGTCTGAGCCATTGTTTCACTGTTTCTAATTTATGAGAATCCACTCGAATTCCTTCGATAGACACAATATGACCAAGAAATGCAATAGATTGCAACCAAAACTCACATTTGCTAAACTTAGCGAATAACTGGCGATCTTTGAGAGTTTACAGGACAATCCTCAAATGACTTGCAAGTTCTTCCTCATTCCTAAAGTAAATAAGGATATCATCAATAAAGACAATAACGAACAAGTCCAAGTACTGCTTGAACACCCTGTTCATCAAATCCATGAAAGCTGCAGGAGCATTGGTTAGTCCAAATAACATAACTACGAATTCATAATGACCATACCGAGTTCTGAAGGCCGTCTTCAGACTGTCACTATCTCTGACTTTGAGCTGATGATAATCCGATCTGAGATCTATCTTTGAGAAATGACTAGCACCCAGAAGTTGGTTAAAGAAGTCATCAATCTTGGGGATGGGATGTTTATTCTTGATTGTGACTTTGTTCAACTGCCTATAGTCAATGCATATTTTGAGAGAACCATCTTTCTTCTTCACGAACAACACTGGTGCACCCCATGGGTAAATACTAGGTTTGATGAAGCCCTTATTTAAAAGGTCTTTCAATTGCTCTTTCAATTCCTTAAGCTCAGCTGGAGCCATTTTGTAAGGAGGAATAGAGATAGGCTAGGTATCTGAAAGAAGATCAATTCCAAAGTCGATTTCCCTTTTGGGAGGAACTCCGAGAAGATCCTTTGGAAACACTTCTGGGAACTCATTAACTACTGGAACTGACTCAAGAGTTGGGGTCTCGGAGCTTAAATCCTTAACCTAAACTAGATGATAGAGACAACCCTTAGAGATCATTTTTCTGGCCTTAGGGTAAGAAATGAATTGACCCATAGGCGCTAAGCTACTACCCTTCCATTCTAAGATTGGTTCATCTGGAAACTAAAAATGAACAATCCTAGTCCTATAATCGACTGAGGCATAACAGGAATGTAACTAATCCATGCCTAGAATGACATCAAAGTCTACCATCTCTAACTCTACAAGATCTGCTGAGGTGACTTTCTGGGAGACTGTGACAGGGCAATTTCTGTATACCCATCTAGCTATGACTGGGTCACTGACTAGAGTAGAGACTGAAAAAGGTTCTGAAACAGTTTATGGACTAACATTGAATTTGACTGTTATATAAGGAGTTACAAATGAAAGAGTAGCCCCTGGATCTAGCAATGCATAAACATCTAATTCGAAGACTCGTAACGTACCAGCGACTACATCAGGAGAATCTTCCTGACCCTAACAAGCCTGGAGAGCATACAACCTATTTTGGCTCTGACTGCCACCTGTACTAGATCAGTTACCCTGCTGAGTCGGGTGACCTGCTGGTGCTGTTGAAGTTGTGGACTGAGCTCTACCATTGTTACCTCCTAGACCCTGCTTAGAAGGACAATTTTTCAACCTGTGACCAGACTGACCATACCCAAAGCATCCTTCTTTTCCTGCAAGACACTCGCCCGACCACACTTGGGGCAAGCTGGGTAGGTTCTGGTGCCTGAAATACTACCTTGCGACTTGGAGCCTGATGCCCTACCTTTCTGATCATTTCGAAACTTGGAGGATGGAACACTAGCTGATGAAGGTGTTGGAGTTGACGACTTCTACTGAAACTGCGAGCGATTACCACCACCCAATTTTTGTTATGAATAGTCATAGTTGCCGATCCTAGCCATCTTATTCTCCTTGGCCTGTTCCCTAAGCTTATCACCCTCAACCCACTGAGCATGAGTCATGAGCCTAGAGATGTTCATATCTTCCAACAACATAGCATTTTTACACTCTGTTTTCATAAGATTGGATACCCCATACATGAACTAGTTCATTTAAGCCCTGGAATCGGCTACCATGTGAGAAGCATAACTGGAGAGTTGGGTGAACTTGAGTCCATACTCTTGGACCATCATAGAACCCTGCCTCAAATTCATAAACTCTTGAGCTTTAGCCTCACTCAACTATTCTGGGAAGAACCTAACCAGAAAGGTCTCACTAAAGCATTCCCAAGTAATAGGAGTTGCATCTATACCCGTGATCTCCTTTCACTGAGTATACCAGATATGAGCTACTTCCTTAAGTTGATAAGATGCCAACTCAACCCGATTATTCCTAGTTACCTGCATCACTCCAAAGATTTTATTAACCTCATCAATGAAGTTCTGTGGGTCCTCACCAATTTGCGACCCTAAAAACTCAGGAGGATTCATCCTAAATAAATCTCAAACTCTAGCTACCACTGATCCACCATTTCTATTAGTAGGAACTGGAACCTGCTGATTGTTCTGGTTGGTCATACTCTGAGCCAAAAGTTTAATGGCATTCCAAAACTCTGTGTTCAAAACCTCATGGTCTAAGACTAGAGGAATTGTGTTAGCTTTGAGTGCATTAACATTCCATGTGTAAGCTCTACGAGGAGGCATGATCTTAAGCGTATAACTATAGATTAGAAATAAGATCATACCAACGCACAATAAGAATATCAAGAAAGTGAAGTTTTCTTAAAACACTTCATAGCCTCCCTCTCATTAGATGTGGTGCACTTCACACCCATGAAAAGGACTCTACTTAGTGTGGCTTTTCAAACATCCTAGGAAACTTAAACCTAGTGTTCTAATACCAAGTTTGACACGCCCCGAGGCTACCCCTGGACGCGGACACAAGACCTAGGATCACGAGTGACCCCAAGCTAACCCTGCTGGCATATCATAAGCACACTCAAGTAAACTGAATAAATAAACACTGTACGAAAGCTAAATCATATAAGAATCTAAAATGATGGGGAGAACCCATATACTAAATCTAAATATAAGAAACTGAGAGTTTGAATACAAATGAAAAGTCAAACTTTAACACTAAAGCTGAAACTAACTATGTCTGAAAAGTCTCTACTGACTATAAATGCTGGGACATGCCCTAGCTAGATCTAGCAAAATTGAAACTAAAACTAAAAGCAAGGATAACATGTCACTAGTCCTTGAAGAATGAGGACTCACCACTGATACTTCTGAACTGAAGATCGGGAACCGATCTATGCTTGATCTGACTGCTAAGGACCTGAACCTATATCACGAGAAGATGTAGTGCATAGTATGCATCAGTACTCGAAAGGTACTGAGCATGCATGATAGAATAAAACTGAATAATAACATAACTGAACAAGCAATAAAGCAATGATATAATCTGAACATGATAAGGATACTGGAAAATACTGAACATGGCTAAACTGAATGCAATGACCAAGTTTATAACATGCTGAGACTGAATACTAAACTATACTGATAACATGTCAATGCAATAGAATTTGACTGAACTGTAAGGGAGCTACTAATAACCGACATAAAATCACATGAGGTAAATGTGGAGTCCGATGTATACACCCCATCGAGAGGACCCAATATACCCTGCCAGAGGTATAGAGGCATACTAGCGTGATCACTAAAATGATGCCCACAGAAGGGACTTACAACCTACGGGGAACGTAGTTCTGGGACTTGAGGGTGACTAACCCTAGTCCACTCGGTATTAAGGTTCCCATATGATTAAGTAATTAACACTTTATGACTGAAATGCTATAATACTGGATAACTCAAAGTAATGACGTGCAAACTGAGAATGCAACATTAATATACTGTTAATAATGCATTCAAAAACAGAGGCATGTTTATATACAACTGAATTAACTCCTAACATGTGTAATCCATAAACTAAAAGAACTATATAGCTAGGGTTCTGAGTTTATGCATGAACCTAGGAAATAACGATACTAAATTCATGATAATACGATTTGGATCATTCTAACAGCTAAAACCCAATAATTCTAACATTCAAGAAACCCCAAGTCTAGATAACATTAAGGGAATCGAGATTCTGAATGAAATATAGGGACCTAATGGACGAAAGGAACCCACTAGTGAAATCCCACATACCTGGTGTCGAATTCCATGGAGAAATCTTTTGAATTTGGGGCTGGAACTGATGGAACCTTGTTGCGTTCTTGAACTAGGGTTCTTGACCTCTTTCTCCTCTTACGCTCTAGTTTTTCTAAGTTTTGATGAAGGATCTGACTTAGGTAAGTTCTAGTTATGTTTATAGGCTAAAACTAACCAAAACTACGTAGTTTAGGGTTTAAACGACGTAGTTTAGGGGACCAACGCATAAGGAAAACACCAAAAGACCCCTGACTTAACTGTTGTCGGAGTCACCGATGGATAGTCGATCGACTGACAGTCCATGCTGGTCAACCATCAGTCGTGACTGGGGCTGAAGAAAAGAGGGTCTGATCCACGGACACGCACCACGGTCTGTGGGTCCGCCATGAGTCAACACTTAGACAAATTTCTGGGGCTGAGTTTGGGGAGGGTTGCAGATGCAAACCACGAACCACCAGCACGGGCCATGGGTCACCCTACAGTCCGTGGGTGGCAACCGTGGGTTGCACCTGTAACTTCTGGAAATCTGCATCGAGGTCTGTTTTCGAATACGGGGTGTTACATCACATAATCAAAAACCATCAAGGCAATTGGATCCAAGGAGAGGAAAGAATTATAAAGGCTGCTATCAAACATTTCAAAAACATGTTCAATCTGGATCAACCTACCACATTTTAGTCCTTAATGAACTGCATTCCTTCGTTGATCAATGCAGAAGATAATGAATTATTGGACAGGATGCCCGATGAAGAGGAAATCAAGGAAGCGATATTCAGTATGAGCCCAACAAGTGCAGCTGGCCCTGATGGATATAATGGTAAATTATTTCAGGTTTGTTGGACTATTATTAAGCATGATGTCATTGATTTCGTTAGGGAATTCTTCAAAGGTAAAAGTCTCACATAATTTTATACTCATACTTGCCTGACTTTAATTCCTAAGGTTGACAATCCTGCTTCTTTTTTTGACTTAAGACCTATTAGTCTTAGTAACTTCACTAATAAAATCAATTCTAAAAGACTTAATCCTCTTCTTCCTAGACTTATCTTTGAAAATCAAAGTGATTTTGTTTCTGGTCGGCTCATCACTGAGAATGTCATGCTTGCACATGAAATAATTCATAACATTTCCAAGCTTAATAGTGGTGGTAAAGTTGTCCTGAAATTAGACATGGATAAAGCATATGATAGACGTTCATGGAAATTTTTGAAAAATGTTCTTAAAAATTTGGTTTTTCTAATAATTGGATTAGCCTTGTTAGCAATCTTATATCGAATGTCTAGTACTCTGTACTTATTAATGGATCCAGAAATGGCTTCTTCTCATCATCTCAAGGACTTAATCAAGGTGATCCCTTATCTCCATCTTTATTTATTCCGGCTTCTGAAGTTCTTTCAAGGGGTTTGAATAACCTACTTACCAATGATAGCTTCCCTCTTTTCACTATGAGCAATAGAAGACCTCTCATAAACCATCTAGTCTATGCAGATGATATTGTCATTTTCAGTAGTGGCAATAGTAAGTCTGTCAAAATGATTATGAAAAAAATTAAGTTATATGAGAAGTCCTTTGGGCAAAAAGTGAATCCTGATAAAAGTTGTTTCCTGACTAACATCAAAACTTGTGTTTACATGATAAACAAATTGAGGAAATGTACACGTTTCATGGAGAAACTTTTTCCATTCACATATTAGGGTTGCCCTATATATATATGAAAGAAGAGGATTTGCTACTTTGATGACATGCTCACCAAAATTGTGAAGAGGCTGAATGGATGGCAGAGCAAAATGCTAACTATGGGGGCAATGTAGTACTGATTAAAAGTGTTTTACAAGCTCCTCCTACTTACACTTTCACTGCCATAGACCCTCCTAAGGGAACCATAAATCTTATCCATAAACACTTTGCCAGATTCTTTTGGGGTAGCAAGGGTGATATATTCAAATACAATTGGAGATCTTGTGATAAACTATGCTACCCTAAAGAAGAGGAAGGAATTGGTATTCGGAATATGCATGACATATCCAATACACTAAGGGGTCGTTTGGTGTGATGGACAAGATGATTTAATCCCGGGACAATTTTTAAGTGGTCATTAATTTGTTGTTTGGTTGTCAAGGGTGGGATAACTTATCCCAGGATTAACAATTAGTCCTGCGATAAGTTATCCCTTCCTAGGGGTGGGAAAGTCATCCCAGGATAACTTATCCTAGGATTAGGTAGGTAAAATAACAAAAATACCCTCCTTAAACCCCACTTTTATACACCACTTTACATTCATGTATATTAACATAATTTTTAACAACATTTATAATAAATTCACAACCTTAATTATTCCTTGTGCTTATGATAATATATTTTTCTATTAAAAAATTACATTTTATAAATATAATTTTTATTTATGAATATAATATAATTTGAATTTATTTGCCTAATTCTTAATGCTATTTATATTTTGATTTCTCTCAAAATGTTCACTCCACTACTAAATTGCATATTTTTAATTAAGTAGTTTATTACTCACTTAAAAATTATATTTTATATATCAATTAAAATGTAGATAACTTTGATAATAAATTTTATTTTACTTTTAATAAACTTAAAATGGAAGTTTTATTTGTAAGCTAAATAAGATGAATGTTTTATTTTTAAATTAAATAAGATGAAAGTTTTTTTTTAAAGCTAAATAAGATTGAAATTTTATTTTTAAGCTAAACAAGATGGAAGTTTTATTTTAAAGTTAAATAAGATGAAAGTTTAATTTTAAAAACACATGGCACAATCATGTAAATGCACACCCAAAAATATTCAAGCTAAATAAGATGGAAAATTTTATTTTTAAGAATGAATAACTAAAACTTACAAAGAAAATGTAAAAAAACAAAAAAACTAAATAAGATGAAGGGTATTTTTGTAAACAAACAACTTATTCTTAGAAATTATGCCATGAATATATGTTTGAATATGACAAACCAAACAAGCAACAAAAATTAATCTCAACATAACTAATCCCATCATAACTTATCCCAGTATAACTTATCCCAGCATAACTAATCCCAACATAACTTTTATTTAAACCAAACGACCCCTAAGTATTAAAAGATGGTAGAGATATAGAACTCAACCGTCACTTTGGGAAAATTTTATGAACTCCAAATATTATATTAGAACCCGTACTGTTACCAAGAAATGGTGTTCTGGGAATTCTCAAGCTTGGAAACTTCTTGTGAATGTAAGAGAGAAAGCAGAACCCAACATCATTTGGAGAATTAATGAGGGTGAATTTTGTATTTGGTGGGATAATTGGACTGAAAAAGGGGCCTTGGTTGTTACGACCCGAGACTACACCCTAGACGTGGCCAGCACTCGTGAACAATTGCTAGTCCCTAAGCGAACCCTCATCCTGACTGACTACAAGTGGAAGACTAACACAAGCATACAAAGCTTAAAAAACAGAATAAAATTCATTGAACTCAATTACAAATCTTTAACTCAAATGATTTACTCTGAATATAAATAAAATATTCAACTAGCAAAAAATAGGCAACTCTATCTTTAAAACATTTAACAAAATAAATGAAACAAACTTCTCAAACTCTACTGTCTATCTACGAAGCCTCTAAATGACAAACATGGAAGTCGGGACAAGACCCACGACATCCTAACAACTGATATAATTGAAAGGTAAATGAAATCCTCCGGAAGTAAGGAGGCTCACCATAGCTAACTAGAACTCCATGTGGTATCAACAAGGTTCCTGTTGATGACCCTGAATACCTGTATCTGCATCATGAAACGATGCAAGCCAAATGGCTCAGTACATGGAATGTACGAGCATGTAAGGGGAAATCTAAATCATAAACATAAGCTTGAACCAGTAGCAAAGAAACATACTTACCTCTTCTCAAACATACTCAACTCAAGGAATACTTAAGGATATTCAAAACTACTCAAGGATAAGATACTCAAAACTACTCAAACTTACTCAACCCAGTGAAATGGGGCTCAACTCAACAAATAGGTACTCGACTCAATGAAACACAATTCAACTCAAGATACTAAAAAGTAAAGCAACAATAAAATATGCAACATATGGAAAGCTTATAAAACAGTAGATAGCAACTCAATGTATTGAAGAATATAATAACAACTCAATTTGTATATAATAAAACATAATATAACTCTGTGGGAGTTTCTCTAACCGACAACCATCACTATGAGCTATGTGATAATACAACGTCTCGCCCACACTGCCTGAACTGTCTTATACTTTTCTAGGATATAAAACCTCTCAACTAAGTGGATCCACTAGTCTAGGCTAAATAGCATTAAGGAATCATCTAAAAAGTATGACCCTTTTTACCCATGTTGGCTACATGGTTTATTGAGACTTGAGTTATTATGAACTCGTCCCCATATCAGTGCTCAATACTACTCCCAAAATATACTCAGCTCATATGTTTAAACACATAACTCTTTTTGTGGTTTGAGATTATTACTCAAAAACTAGCTCAAAGGCTCTCTTGGAAATCGGTGTTTCCTCTCTTGTTTAAATGTGAAAACATTTACTCTTTGGGAATACTTAGTTCCCATATAATATTTTGAAGAAAATGAACTTCACTTTTACTCTTACTCAACTCAATGCTCAAGTCTTAAAACAGGTTTAAAGCATTTGTAAAAGACTTCTTAAAATATAGTTCATGCTGAATTATGGACGTGAACGACTCAATGCAAGGTTTTCAACAACCATAAATAGAACTCAATACTTGAAACTCAAAGACTTAAATGATGCTAATCAATTCAAGAATGCTCAACTCAGAGGGTTCATGCAGAATTATGAACATGAACTACTCAACTCAAGGACTAAAAGATACTTCTCATCTCAAGACTGCTCAACTTATAGGGTTCATGTGGAATTATAGGCATGAACAACTCAACTCAAGGACTTCATGGGTAACATGTAATAGTCCCATGATTAGGAATATAATCTCAAATGGGTTAGGAACTCAATACTCAAGACTTAGAACTTGAAGATACTACTCCTCTCAAAGATACTCAATTTATGAAGTTCATGCAGAATTTATGGGCATGAACGATTCGACTCGAGGGTCTACATGACAATATGGAGCTCGTGTATATGACTCTTCTCATTCTCATACTTACTTCCTCAAAACTTATCTCAAATCGATGATGGATCTCAAAGGATTCACAATTGAACTCAAAGGCATTCTTGAACTCTACTCTTAATTCTCCTTTGAATGTGAATTATGAATTCAAGAGTTATGTTTCATGGTATGAACGATCTAGTGATGATAAAGTAGACTCATGAATACATTCTCCTCATTCTCATACTCACTTGCTTGAGTCTTGAAACAAGTTATTAGAAATTGTAAAAGCCTCCTCAAAAAGACTCCAAGGGACTTTCTGAAAATGTTTGAAAGAACTCTTAAAACTTAACTCTTATCTTTACATTGAAGTTGATTTATGTATTTAATGTTATGATTTGTGATAGGAAATATATCGTGATGTTTTGGAGTGTTTTTAGATAGTTAAACATGAGAAACGACCAAGAAATCACTGTCTGGAAGCAAGTCCGCGATACAGAGATGCATTTTTATTTTTTATCACGAAATAATTTTTGAAACAGTGGAGTCTGCCTCCTTTCCGCGATGTGAAGGGAAAATTTGTTCACCCAGAGAAAGTCCGCGACGCCGACTTGTGTGCCAGAATCTGCTCGACTTTTTCCTTCTTCATTTTCTAACCCTAAATAGCCTAAATTCGATTATTTTTATTGATTTCTCTTTAGATTCAGATACCCAATACATTTACACAAGAATCTAATCAAACATAACTCTAAAATCGAAACGATTTCCTCAAGAACTCATGAATCTCATCTAAACTCAAGAACGAAAGCCAATTTCAAGAACACAATTCAAGAACATCACACCTTCAACTTTCTAGAATGAATTTAATGCTGAAATTAACATGATTGGTATAGGTGAACAAGTCCAACACTATGAAAGCTTACATACCTCTTAGGGATCAAACCCATGGTGAAAATCTGCAACCAAACTCAAGAACCTCGACAAACGCCTTGATCCTTTCCTTTTTTCTCCTCTTTTCTCTTCTTGAACTCTCAACTAAAACCCTAGGCGTATATTAGGATTATAAAACTGAACCTAATCAGATGAGACCCCTAAAACTTTACTAAAAATGAATTAAATCTGATTGTGTAAGGAAAAGACCAAAATACCCCTTACTATTTTCGGGTAACTTTCCTTATTTGGACAGCCTGACTTCTAAAGGGCATATCTCACTCATCCGAACTCAAAACTTAGCAAACTTGGTGGCGTTGGAAAGATAATTCAAAGACCTTTCATTTGATATCTTATGGCTCACCTACTCATCATGTACTGAGAGTTATGGTTGTTTGAAGTTGACCCAAAACTTAGAAGAGCTTAGGAATGACTTGAATGAACTCAAGGTGCTACATCTAGTGACCTTAACACTTCGGAAAATTTTAAATTCTTTGGTGAAATCTCACTCACTACGAAGAACAGTTCGAGTCTTAGCAAAAAAAAATTATGGGGTGTTACATTGGCTTCTATGTTTCCAGATGACATTATAAATCCAAGAGCTAAGGTCAAAGACTATATTGTGGATGGCATATGGGATCTACAAAGACTCAGGAATATGTTACTTGAACATATGGTGCAACA
The DNA here is from genome assembly GCA_036250505.1 of Solanum acaule. NCBI lineage: Eukaryota > Viridiplantae > Streptophyta > Magnoliopsida > Solanales > Solanaceae > Solanum > Solanum acaule. Next base: position 40,472 of record JAJOOR010003751.1, on the reverse strand, counting down.
CATCAGTAGCATACATATTGGGCAACCTGATGAAAATGATTATGCTTTCTAGAAACTCACATAGGATGGAAACTTTGACAACTACACGGCTTGGAACCTGGTCAAACAAACCAAAATAAAAAATATGGAAGTCAATCAGGTATGGCACCAATGCATCCCTTTCAAAATATCATTTCTGACTTGGAGAATTCTTTTCAAGAAGCTTCCATTCAATGAAGTGGTGAGAAATTTTCGAAGACAACGAGGACAAATAACCTCAACATGCTACTGCTGCTCCAATCCAATGGATGAAACAATGCAACATGTCTTCATTCAAGGGATTGCAGCTGACTTCATATGGAGATTGTTTGGAGGCCCTTTAGGAGTCATACATGAACATAGCGCTCCAAAGATATAATCATAGAAAAATGGAGAAATAGAAACTATCACAACAATTTTCATAAGCTTCTACTCCAAATTGTTCCTATTTGCATATTTTGGGAGATTTGGAAAAGTTGGACATCATGTAAATTTGGAGACAAGAAGAAGTTCAATACTAGCTAGAAGAATGGAGACTCAAATTTTGTGGAATATTAAAGCTGCTATGGGTATAGCTTTCCCTAAATGCAAACTGTTTGATGATAACTACACATGGCTACATATTTGTCAAACTGTAGAAATAATGAAACAAGTGGTGAGTTGTAAGGTCGTTGTCTGGAAAAAATCTACAGAGAGAAGATTCAAACTCAATAGTGATGGTAGGTTTTTAAACAGCAATAATAGAGTTGGAATTAGGGGTATCAATAGAGATGCTGATGGAGATCTTGTAATGGCCTATTCAATTCCATTTTTTTTGTGAAAGTAACAATCAAGCAGAAGTTGAAGCTGTTAGATATGGTGTTCAATGGTGCAATCAAAACAATATCAGTAGACTGGACTTGGAGATGGACTCTATGGTTATTGCTAACATGATAAAAGACGAGAATAATTCCAACCTCAAACTCAAAGAGATCATCAGGGAAATAAGGCTCAACATGGACATATATGAAACACAAGTACGCCATTATTTTAGAGAGGCCAACCAAATGACTGATTTGCTGGCAAAAATGGCATCCTCAAGTGGAATGGGTAGCTTTTACTATTCTTTTCAACCATTTCTGAAAGAATTAAAGAGACCCTTTCAACTAGATAAATGTAACATCTCGCAAATTGAAAGAACTAGAAAGAGCAAGAATTAGAAAGAGTGATTTTTGGAAATAATAAAAATCTGGAAAATTGGTTAAGTTTCAGTTTTTGGTCAACTTCAAACGACCATAACTCCTAGGTTAGGATGAGTTAGGTGCATTTTCAGATATCGTAGGAAAGATCTTGGAATAATATTTCCAACGCCACCGAGTTTGCGCGATTCCGAGTTCATATGAGTGAGTTATCCCCATTGGAAGTTGGGTTGTTCAAAAAGAAAAGTCCAATCCGGATTTTAGAAGGGCATTATGGTCTTTTCACTACCCAATTAAGTTAATTCATTTTTAGCAATTAAATTGGGGTCTAAACTGAATTGGTTCAGTTTAGACAATTGGAAATTTACGCTAGGGTTTTTGGAGAAAGAACGCAAGAGGAGAAAAGAGGAGACAGAGCAAAGTTCGTCGTTCTTAAAGGTTTAGCTTGTGAATTTCGACAAGGGTTGATCCCTAAAGAGGTATGTGAGTCTTGTATAGCATTGGGTTCGTTCACCCACACACCAATCATGTTTATTTCAGTGAAGTTTGTTCTAGAAAGTTGAAAGTTGATGAATCTTGAATTGTGTTCTTGAAATTGACCTTTGTTCTTGAGTTAGGTTGAGATTGAGGAGTTTCTTGAGGTTAAAATGTTGTTTCCTTGAGTTAGATTCTTGTGTATACATGCTGGGTATCTGAATCTAAAGAAGAATTGAGAAGAATAGTCAGATTTGGGTGAATTGGGACTGGAAAACGAAAGAAGGAAAAAGTCGGGCAAATCTGGTGCCCCAGGCCGCGTCGCAGACCTGCCCCTCAATTTTGAAAAATTCATCCTCGCGTCGCGGAGCGGTCACGGACCTCTCTACATTAAAATGTATTTTCGCAACCAAAATTTAAATACACCTCTGCATCGCGGTTTAGTTTTCAGACAGTGATTTCTTGATTATTTCTTATTTTTTAGTTATCTAAAATCATTCCTAAACATCATCAGATCTTTCCTATCACAAATCACAATCCTTGAATCCATAATTCAATTCAAGGAAAGTTAAGAGTCAAGTCAAGAGAAGTTAAAAGTCAAGTCAAGAGAAGTTCATAAAGTTTTCCAGAGGTCTTTTACAAATATTTTAACTTTGTTTTAAGACTTGAGTTTTGAGTTGAGTAAAGAGTAAAGTTTGAAGTGCATTTCTTCAAAAGAGTATATCAGGACTATGTATTCCCAAAGAGTAAATGTTTTCACATTTAAACAAGAAAGGAAATTGAGATTTCTGAAAGAGCCTTTGAGCTAGTTTTCAGTAAAGAGTAAGAGTAAAGTTCATTCGTCAAAGAATATATGGGAACTAAGTATTCCCAAGAGTTAAAATGTTTCACATTTGAGCAAGAAAGGAAACTGAGATTTCCAAAAGAGCTTTTAAGCTAAGTTTTTGAGTAATTATCTCAAACCAAAGAAAGAGTTTTGTTTTTACAAACATATGAGCTAAAGTATATTTTGGGAGTAGTATTGAGCACCGATATGGGGACGAATTTGAGTTCAGATAACTCACGTCTCCATAAACCATGTAGCCATCATGGATAGTAAAGGATTATACTTTTTAGATGACTCGTTAAGATGCTTTTAGAATAGACTAGTGGATCCACTTAGTTAAGCGTTCTATATGACGGCAAAGTATTGGATAGTTCTGGCAGCATGGGCAAGACGTTGTATCACCACTTAGGCTCATAGTGGTAGTTTTCGGTTAGAGAAACTCCCACATAAACTATATTACTTTATTATATGAGTAAATTTGAGTTGTTATTGCATTTTCTTTAACGAACTAAGTTGTTTTCTACTGTTTTTAAAAGTTTTCTATATATTGCATGTGTTTTATTGCTTTATATTGAGTTAAGATATTCAGGAGTTGAGTAAAACCAAGGTAAGTGTTTCTTTCAGATTCTTTTCAAGCTTAAGTTATGTTTAGCATTCCAACTCTCATACTCGTACATTCAATGTACTGATGTCAGTTGGCTTGCATCTTATTATGATGCAGACACAGGTAAACAGGATCAGCATCCAACGCCTCGTTGATCCAGTTGAGCACTCAGAGTCTATTGGTGAGCCTCCTAGCTTTCCGGAGGATCCTTTTTATTGCTTTCAGTATTTTAGTTCATTATGATGTCGTGGTTCTTGTCCCGACGTCCATCTCAGTTGTTTTGAGTCTTCATAAACAGAGTTAGTGATCTTAGTTCATGAGTCTTTACTTTTCCTTTTCAGTTAAGTTGAAACTTGAGTTGCCACTTTGGCAGTGAATGTTACTATAATACATTCTAAGTTATATTTTGAGTAGTTCAGTTTAAAAGTATTTATCTTGAGTAAAGTCTTCTGCTGATTAAGTAAGCCAGCCAAGGGTTCGATTGGGGCCAACAATGATTCTCGAGTGCCGGTCACGTCCAGGGTGTAGGCTTGGGGTGTGATAATAAATGTCAACTTCCTAGTATTAAAAGGAGGAAATAAGGGCTAACTTTTTTGTAAGTTAAATTATTTCTGATACTAAGGAAGAGACTTTGTATAGGCTAAACTCTTTCTTGAAGATTGTCATCTTGTTAACAATCTTCCTTTTGTTACAGTGAGGTAAGGTCCATGCCCCCCTCCTTTTGAATGCTCTTTAATGGAAATAGACATGGAAAATTTCAAAAAAAAAAAAGTTTCACCTAAACAACTTGACAACATTTGTAAGATAAGAAATTAAACATTGCCTATTTAGACGCAACATCAATTTTTTTAATAAATTTCACAGGAACTATCAACTTATTTCCCACTACCATGCTTCACAAATTAAGTATTCGTAAAGAATCTCCCATGTCAAATGCAAACTATTGAAATTTTCTTTTATTGTCCAAAACTATAAAGGATTCCTTTTGTCAATTTTTCATTTATGATTATACCAGAAGTTGTCACACAAGGCTTAGTCCTTAGTAGGTCACTACCCACTAGTATCCATCAATGTGACAACACTTTGAGGATTCTTAACCTTTTCAATAGCTTTCTCCATTGCTTCATGGAATTACATTGACTTGCCCTTTTCCGTATTGGATTTGATGGCAGATTATCCATTTTGTGATAATTTAGAATGAATGAGAGATTTGCTAATTGAAATAGCATTGTAAGGTTATATAAGCACAATTTCCTTAATTTTAGTCATGGTTGAAGGGGTAGGAACAAAAATTGAAGTAGTTGCTTTCTCTTCCCAATAATATTTGGAGGAACAACTATTGATTTACCTTCTTCAATGGCGTACAATGTAGACTCCAGTACTAGAAGAAAATTGAAAATTAAATTTAATAATGTTAGTAGTTACTTGGTATTTTTTAAAAATTTCTTTTATTATTATTATCACTATCATTATCATTATTGTAAGGGCCCATTCCGCCATTACAAGTGAATTAATCTTGAAAAGAATTGCGCAAGGAAACTTTTGGAGTTGTGAATTAAAATTTTCAGACTAGAAGCAAGGTAAGGTCTAGAAAAATCCAAGCCTGGATTGGGTGAAAGGGTTGATTTTCCTATTAGCTAAGACATTAACGAGTCTGTAGGACTATATATTTGAAATCTGATTTGGGTGAGTAGAACACTTGATATTGAACTTGACATTAAGGGGTTGGTTTGAAATATCAAGGCATGAAGGTGTTTTGCCTAATTAATAAGGATTTTTGGTGAGATTTCTAAGTTTTTGTCTCATGAAAGCCTCTATTGTGGGTGTCACATCAATTCATTTTGGCTCAGTGATTCTATATTTGACATATGAATGGTTTTGGTAAAAAAAAAAAAATCAAAGAAAGGAGTTGTGGAATACTATACATCAATATGGGCTAGGCCCGTTGAGCTGGCCTAGCCTAACCGATGATTTAACAGAGTGGGGCTAATATTTTTGGAGCCCATTGAAGAAAAGAGTTTTTTAGCTCTATCTAGATAAGCCTGTTGGTCTGTTGGGCTTCAATAATATGGGTTGGGCTGGCCCGTGGGTTAAATAAATAAAAAATAAAAATAAAAATAAAATAGTATTAATTAAAATAACAAAAGTCAAAACACAAAGTCTATTTAAAATTTAGAATTATCAAACATGAAATACTTAGTATTCCTATTACTATTGTATCATCAAAATCATCATTCAACATTGGTGGATGTGTTCTCACCAAGTATAAAAGTTTCATCTATCACGAAACTATCTGAACACTTGTTGCTACTCGCAATTGGTTGCACTGTTTTTCTCAAACTGGTAATATTTTTTTGTGTACATTTAAATGTTATATCTAGTTCTTAAATTTAGTTACTCCCCCTGTCCCAATTTATGTGGCACTTTTTATTTTTTGAGCATCAAACAATTTAAGTCTGGTCGGGAATTTGTGCATGAAATCTTCAATTTTTTTGAAATGAAATTTATATATTGGTAAACTACGTAAAAAGTACTATAGGTAACTATAACTGATAATTCAAAATGTTTAAAATTATTGACAACTCTAACTGCAATAGTAAGCAATTCTCCTAATAGTTATTGGAATCTTTTACTATAAAGATTGATAGCTGACACAGTTCTTGATTCTTGAAACCAACTTGGACCATGATTAGTTCTAAGAGTTTTTGCATTATATGGGCGAGAGTTCCTGTAAAATATATTGTTTAAGGGTTAATTGCAAGATTGCCTGTATTATATGTGTGATTTTCTTGTATGTATAATTGTATGTGTTTGATATTATTTATTGAATGAACTGGAACTCTTGTTGCATTTTTTTTCTTCTAATTTTAGTATAAATTTGAAACAAAATGGTACAAAGGAAAATTATTTTTGTGTCCCATGATAATTAAGATTTAATTGTAATAAAATATTAAGTTTATGTGTTTGCTTAGACCTTTCTCCCTATCGGATGAATTTAATACAAGTTATTACGTATTTAATCACTAGTTTGATAATCTGTATTAATTCTTCTAAACAGAGTAATATATGATTGCATCCATGTTACTAGGGTTTTGGTTTTCACTTGACTTAAACTAACAGTACACTCTCCATCTGAGTTAGATCTATAAAAGTTCATGGAGTGAATAATCAGTCATTATATATGTATATTGTATGAGTAGTTCTTCAATCTCATAGTTTGGCTATTCAAGATGCATGAATGTATATGTATACTAATTTTTGGACACATGTTTTGCACGTCTGTTCCATGTGAATTTTTATAGATATGTTAGAATGACTAAAATGCTATGAAAACATATATGTAAAGAGCATGTAATGAGTAATATAATACAACAATTATAAATAAATCTTTAATAATCTAACCAAAAAACACCAAATGAAGAGACTACATGGGAGGCCAAAGAGGATATGAAAACAAGATACCCTCTTTTCTTTTCCTATAATTCAATTCTAGTCTAAGTATTAACTCTTCCCAAAGTACTCATTCAATCCAGTCCCTCCTTTAGTGTTTTGAGTTCATGAGTTTATATGTGTATTTTGCAATAAATTGGATTGTTAAACATTTTCCTACCTCTTCCATGATCAGTTAAGCCATTATTCGAGGACAAATGATTCCAAGGGAGAGATATTGTAACACCCCAAAAATTTCTAAGCTAAGGCCCAAACTATTCTTCATTTGCGTGTAAGATAATATCAGACGATTCATTAAATTGTTATAAGGTATTAAGGTCAATTATTTAGTGTGGGAATGGATTTCGATATTAATTAAGGTCACAAGAATCCCCTAGAACAAAGTTAAGTTGAAAGCTTCCTTACCGATTAGATTTTGACAAAAGATTCTACTTAAGTCAAATTGAAATGGCCATATCTCTCAGCACACATGGAATTAGGTGTCCCATAACCTATCAAATTGAAGGTCTATGTGTCCTCTTTCTAACGACACCAAGTTTGCTTCATTTCTAGTTTAGAGTAATAGATTATCACCATTTTACTAGCTAGACACTACCACAATAAAGTTTTGTGAGTCATGAAAAACGAATCCCTTCTATGGGTCGTAGCTTGAACTACTACCCGTAATGTCAACTTGTGAAAAAACTTCAGATAGTTAAATTTTGGGGTCCAATTCCTACTGGTCATAGAAACTTCTACAACCATAGTTTGGACTCGTAGAATAAACTTTTGAGCCTTAAAATTCAATATGAATCCTACAGATTGGAACTACGGTCCATAGAAACTTCTACGGGTTATCGTTTGGACATATAGAATGAAATTCTGACCCTTAAAATTCTATATGGATTTCACGGATGGTATCTGTGGTCCGTAGATCAAACCACGAATCGTAGATGGCCCCGTGGAAGGTTTCCAAAATCTTTTTCAGAGGGGTAGTTCAGTTTTTTCCTTCCCCTTCTAAGCCTAAACCCCAACATTTTTACACCTTAATAAGGTTATAAATAGTATTAATCGACCCTACTACTCTCATTAACTCTTTCAAGTCTTAGAGCACGTATCCAAGAGGAGAAAACTATGGGTTTCAAGCGTTCTTCTAGTTTTGGAAAAAAAATTATTCTTCCAATTATGTAAGACTAATAATATTGTTAGACTAGTTTATTTTCATGCTCTACATCTCAATTCAGTCTGTATAAGTTAATCTACGGTTATACCCTTAATTTCAAGGATTCTTGATATGAATTTTGTTGTTGAGTCTGAGTTTTGAATCCTTGATCTTGAGTTGTTATATATTATATATTGTAACACCCCGTATTTGAAAAGGGAAGTGAACCAGATTTTTGGAACTTACAGGTGCCATCCACGAGGACCCAACCACGGGCCTTGTGTCGAGCCACGAGCCGTAGGTCGGTCAGTGGAGAGGGCCACCCAAAATTTGTCCAGGCCATGGACCATGGTGGGACCTAAGGACCGTAGGTGGGTCCACACCTTGTGGTCCAGGAGCCATGGGTCTAGGAAAAAGTCTCTAACCATGGACCACGAGTGTGCGGGATGGACGTATGTCCATCCACGGTCCGTCGGTGGGGGTTTCATGGGTGAGAACTGACAGTCAAGTTAAGGGGAAATTGAGTCTTTTCCTAATTAATTAGTTCCTTTACTATGTCATTTTGTCTATGTTTAGGACCCCTATATAAGTCTTTTAATCCCCAAATTCACCATATTTAATTCATTCTTCCAAATTCCCAAAAGAAAACCAACTCCTCCCCAAATATTCTCTCTCTAGAAACTTGAAGAAGAAGAAGAAGGATTCACCTAGGGTTTCAAGCTAAGGTTCTAATTTCTCCATTGAAGGCTAGCATTTGGACTCAAGGTATGATAGTTTTCATCCATGGGTTCCTTTCATCCATGGAGTTCCTAAATTCTTCTATTTCAAAAGGTAGAATTCCCCAATTAAGTTAGGGTTTTCTTCAATTAGCATGGGTTCTTTTCATTATTGATTTAATTGATTGGATTATGATCTTCTAAGCATGAATTGATGAATTCCTATGGTTTTATGATGTTTTCCCCTATGAACCCATGTAATCCCTATGTTTTAAAGTTATAACTATATGTTGTGGGATTTTGATCTTAAAGGAATATTATTATGAAATTAAGCATGTAATGAGAGAATTGCATGAATTTATGAGGAAAATCCATATCTAATCCTTGTTTTCTAAATGTTGATGATTGATAGAGGGTTTTTGACCTTGAAAGGTGATTATGGAATTATGCATGTTTTCATGAGAATTATGTAAATGTTTTATGGGTGATTTGAGAATAAAGTACCAATGATGATGTTGTGTTATGAAAGGACATTCTCATAAACACACACTAGCATGATGTGAAAGGTTTTCTCACATAGAAAGGATTCTTAGGTTGAAAGGCTTTCTCACCTAATTGAATCAAAGAATAAGAGCTATCCTAATGAACTAGCTTGGATTGGCAAGATGATATCATGCCTTTCCATGGATAATGGGAATGAGTAAGAACATACTATTCAGTGGGATTTATGCTTAGCACCGAGTGGATATTGACAATGAGATGAAATCTCTCCTATTATTAGAGGTCGGGTTTCTAGAAGAAGTCTCATGAGATGGAAGCTCTCCCATTAGTAGAGGCCGGGATCTAGTAGAAATCTCCTTATACCTTAACTATGTGCCCCTATAGGTTGATTAGCTAGTGGATCCACCTAAGCTAGAAGTTCATGGTTCTACCTTAGGCAAGTAGAACAACCCTTTTCGGTGTGAGAGACACCGGGTGATCATGTTATAGCTTACATGGTATCTATGTCGGTTAAGGCAAATTTCCCACATTAATAATGAACTAAGGTTACTCAAAGAGTATCTCATATGTGTTCAAAGGTTTTAAAGATGATGTTAGCTTGCATTGATAATGATTTATGACTTATGTTTTATAACTCTTTCATATGATGTTTAACTTGGTCAATTGCATGTCATGAGATGAAATGTCCCTTTTTGCATGATTTAAATGTTTTATGCATGGCTATCATACTTGGTACATTGTTTTGTACTACCGCATATTATTGCCTACATTTTTCCTAAATGTAGGGTCCGACAGACAGGTTTTCGAGTCTCGTGGCTAGTAGTTGAGTTCGTGATTTCCCGAGCTTTGGTGAGTCCTCACGTTTTGAGGACAGAGTTATTGTTTTAGTTTCTTTCATGTATTTCCGTTTTGAACATGATGTATGGGCTAGGCCCAATTTTATTCTATTGTATTAGATGGCTATGATGAGAGAAAGTGTCTAGACTTCCGCTTTTCATTTTATAAAATGTTTTGTAGTTGAGTTGTTTTACTCTTATTATTCTATTTCTTATGTTATGAAAGCTAAGTGGCTTGTATGGAGTCCTTCGGGGTTCTATACGCCATGTTACATCTAAGGGGTACCCCTGGGTCGTGACATATATTGATATCCTTAAGTTGTTGTTCATGTTTATATTCCACATGAACCCTAATTTATGAGTTTTGATTGAGAGTCTTTTGAAGAAGCATCTTTTGTCATAAATAAATTTTGAGAAGCTAAAAGTAAGTTCAAGAGTAAAGTTTAAGCCTAATTTTGAGAAGTGTTGAAGGGAACTATATGATTCCCTAATTGTATCATTTTTACGTAGATGAGTATTATTTTTAGAAAAGTTACGAGTTTTCAGAAAGATTGAGTACAGAGCAGTTACCTATTAAAGAGGTCCTTTTTGAGAACTTCTCTCAACTATAAAGTATTATATATATAACTGAATGCTCAATATATATATATTTGGGAGTAATATTAAGCACCGATATGGGGAAGACTTCAAACAACTCACATTCCTCATAAACCACATAGCCAACATAAGATAGGATCATACCAACATTCGGGTGATTCCACACTACCTCTGAGAAGACCTACTATATGGATCCATGAGTTAAGTATGTTCTATACCCCGGCAAGGTATAAGACAGTTCTGGTAGCGCACGCGAGTCACTATATCATCACGATGCTCATAGCGATAGTTGTCGGTTAGAGAATCTCCCAGATAAAGTAGAGAGTATTTCATTATCATATTTATATATGTATAGTTAATTGAGGTAGCATATTTATTTGTAAATCTTTTAAATGATTTTATCTCTACTTATGCTTTACATTCAGTTGAGTATCTTGGTTCAGCTTCTTCCGTTTAGTTATTTATATTCCTCAACTATATTATATACTCGTACATTCTATGTACTGATTTCATTCGGCCTGCAATTTTTAATGATGCAGATACAAATGTTCAGGATCATCAACAAACGCTCTGTTGAGATCAATTTGCACTTCTTGCTAGCTTTGGTGAGCCTTCCTTGCATTCCAAAGGACTTTACTTTTGTCTTTTAGTTTAGTAGTTTTAAGGTGTCATGGGTCTTGTCCCGACATCCATGTTGAACTATAGAGGCTTCATAGATAGTTAGTGTTGAGTTTCTTTTGGTATTTCCTTTGAACTATTTGACAAACTATTATTGTTTTCAGAGTATTCTCAGACAGTTTTGAGTAGACTATTTTGAGATATTTTGAGTTTTTAGAAGTTTTGAGACTTTTAAAGTTAAACTCCATTTTAAAGCTAAAATCTGCTTGAGTTAGTCTTCCGCTAAGTAGTCAGCCAGGCTAAGAGTTCTCTTGGGGATCAACAATGGTTCTCGAGTGTCAACCACATCTAGGGTGTAGGCTCGGGGCATGACATAATTATCATCATACATTGGTCAAATTGTCTTTTATTAGTTATCAACAATGGTTCAGAAGCATTCTGAGTTGGTATATTTATGATCGACACGCATCTAAAAGTTTCCAATATCACCCTTTTCACGTTCTGGAGAATTACTTTGACTAGTAGAGGAAGGTATATGACAACCAACTGAATTTTTATATGCAACCAGAGTCCAATTTCTAGCTTGCAAATCATTATATTTATCAGTTGTTAGCCACCCTTGTTCAACATTTTCTCGTCCCAAAAAATTGGCCTTACACAACTCAAAACTTTCAGCACCTTCACCATCACCTATACTACTTAGTTTCTACCAGAATCAACTATTGAGAGTTGTTGTCCCAATTCAACAATCAACTCATTGATCAAAAGAACTCACCTCATGTCCTTGATATTTGCAAATCGTACAATACAGGGGAAGAGCATCATATATACATGACTTCTGGATATTATTCCAATACTTTCCCAATTTTCTCATCCAAATAAAATAATTTAATATTTTTGAATGCTTATCTAGAAGATCAACCAAAACTTTCATTCTTGTCGTACTAGGTCTTGATCTAATCTGTGTCGCTTTATCAAATGCTAAAGGTTTTCTAACGGCTAAACGCTGAAGCAATGGATAATAAAACTTTTCATGCTATCAAATGCTAAGGTGGAGGGCTTGGGAAAGAAATCCATGTCAAAGCTATAGAGGTTTCTTCCTTAGGGCTAAACCATTGTCACCCTAGAAACGCCCTATATAAAATTTCTTCACTTCTAAATTACAAATAACGTACATGAGTAGAAAGTGTTATTACAGAGTCATCAAATTGATCAAATCTGATTCAAAAGTGTCTATGGGCAAGCCAACAAACTAAAAAGTTTCCTTTGATGCCAAGTTGCTTGGGTATTAAGGTGTGAATATCATTCAAATTAGGATGACCATAGGAGAATATGATAACTATCTCCTGGTGTAATCCTTCTTCCCTTGTGAATTCAGAAATCTTATCCAGAGTAAATTTGATAGTAGGTTCGCCATGGAGCAACTAAACTGGATTTGAAATTGTTTTGGTTTCACATTTAGAAGATGAATTAGCATGAAGGAGATGATCTTAGAAGACGTCTCTCCCATAGCTTGAGGTTGGGGAAAGGAAGGCAACACCAAGGTAGTACTCAAAGCTCCATGTAACCAAACGAGAGAGAGAGAGAGAGAGAGAGAGAGAGAGAGAGAGAGAGAGACTAACTAAGATAAATGAAAAAAAAAAATGGAGAAAAAAAAGAAAATGAGAAATAGAAAAAAAAATTAGCAGAGGGAATATAATTGATGAAGGTTGTTGTTTTTTGTATTTGATGCTAAGTGATGTCATGTTAGTACTTTTGTCTTGATATTTTTGGTATAACTTTTGAATTAATTTTAATACAAAGTTCTAGAATGTAGAAGATATTGTAATATGTGGTGGAACTTGATTTAAGCACAAAATAGGGAGTCAGTTTCTAGGATTTAAGGGATTTGACACCACCTTATGTATCTATATATGTGTAAGCTTTTACTGAATGAAATGATCTGCTCCCTTTCTCCAGATTATCTCTCTATTATCATATTTGTCTTCTCTTTCTCTCCTTCAATTGGCATCAGAGCTAAATTGATCTTTTAGGGACTGTTTTGAGAGAGAAAAACACAACAGGATCACCTACCAAGTTTAACTTGTCCACGTCTTTTTTTTGTTCAGTTTCCTTTCACATGGCCTGTAGCAGCTCTCCCCTTTCACCCCCTATTTTTAATGGCGAGAACTACCAAGTTTGGGTAGTGAAGATGAAAACATACTTGAAGGATCTTAGATTATGGAAGTATGTTGAGGAAGACAGCGCTCCAGAACCTTTGAGAGCAAACCCAACTCTTCAGCAGATCAGAAGTCATGAAGAAGAGATCGCAAAAGGTCCAAAAGCCCTGTCTTTCATTCACATAGCTGTCTCAGATTCAATTTTTACCAGGATCATGACATGTGAATCTGCCAAAGAAGCTTGGGATATGATGAAGCAAGAATTCCAAGGGAGTAATAGGACGAGGCAAACACAAATATTGAATCTAAGAAATGAATTTGAGATGTTAAGAATGAAAGAGACCAAAAACGTGAAAGATTATATTGATAGAATCATGAAAATCATCAATCAGATCAAATTGTTAGGGGAAAAAGTAGAATAACAGAGGATTGTTGAGAAGGTGATGGTGACACTTCCAGAAAAGTTTGAAGCAAAAGTTTCCGCAATTAAAGATACTTGGGATAGGTCTCGTGTCACATTGAATGAACTATCCAACGCTCTTCTAGTAGTGGAAACAAGGAAAGCTTTTAGAGAGGAAGAGAGTACAAGTGAAATCGCTCTTATGGCTGTTCAAAGATCTAAAGCACAAGTTGATGGTGAATCAAAAAGGCAACAAAATGGAAGATATGGTAAGGATAAGAAAGAGCAATATAACAACCGAGGGAGATATAAAAGATCCAAGTATCCACCTTGTCCTTATTGTAAAAAGACTAATCATACAGACAAGTTTTGTTGGTACAGACTTGGAGTTCAACGCAAGTTGTGCAAACAGTTTGGTCATGTGGATAAGGTGTGCAAAATAAATCAAAACCAGCCAGCTCAAGTTCAAGCTCAGCAGCTCAAGTTATTGAAAATGTTGAAGATCCTGAAGAGAAGTTGTTTGCTGCTTCGATTGCTGGAGAATGCAATGTAGCAGCTCAAGATCATGATGTGTGGCTTGTTGATAGTGGATGCATGCATCACATGACAGCTAACTTGAACATTTTTGAATGGCTGGACAAAAATTATTTCTCCAAAGTCAGACTTGGAGATGGCAGACTTGTAGATGCAAAGGGCAAAGGAGCAGTTGTTGTTCAAACTCCCTCAGGTATGAAGATTATATCTAATGTATTATTTGTTCCTGAAATTAGCCAATGTCTTTTCAGTGTTGGCCAATTGCTTGATAAAAATTATGCCCTGTTATTTAAAGATAAAACATGTGAAATCATGGATCCAACTAGTATAAAATTGCTCTTAGTGAAAATGAACAATACAAGCTTCCCTCTTGATTGGAAACATACTTACATTGGAACTTATGTCAACATACAAGATGAAACTTATGTCTGGCATAAGAGGCTTGGTCACATCAATTTTAAATCTTTAAAATTGATGCAACATAAGGATCTTGTGGCAGATATGCCTTTCATAAATGAAACCTCTAATGTATGTGGGGTTTGTCAAATTGGGAAGCTAAGTCAATCACCATTTCCTATTAATCAAGCCTAGAGAGCTACTGAAAAGCTCCAACTAATACACACTGATGTGTGTGGACCTATGAGCACTCTTTCTTATAACAGCAACAAATATTTTCTTTTATTCATTGATGACCTTACGAGGTTTTGTTGGGTTTACTTTCTGAAACATAAATCTAAAGTATTTGTTGCATTTCAAAGATTTAAAGCAACTATTGAAAACGAATGTGGCTCTTTGATAAAAATCTTAAGGTCTGATAATGGGACCGAGTTCACTTCCAATCAATTCAAGGAATTTCTTCAGAAAGCAGGAATTCATCATCAACCTACAGTCACTTACACACCACAACAAAACGGTGTAAGTGAAAGAAAAAATAGGTCCATTATGAATATGGCTCGGTGTTTTTTGTTTGAGAAAGGTCTGCCTAAGGTGCTATGGGCTGAAGCTATAAATACCGTTGTCTATCTACAAAATGGATTGTCGATGAGAGCATTTGAAGGAAAGACTCCATACGATGCATGGATTGGAACCAAGCCATCAGTTGCTCATCTTAAAGTATTTGGCTGTATTTGTTACTCTTATATTCCTGACGTTAAAAGGGATAAACTTGATCAAAGAGTTGAAGTTGGAATATTTGTGGGATACAGCAACAGTTCTAAAGGATATCAAATTTTAAATCCTATTACACAACAAATCAATGTAAGTAAAAGTGTTAAAATTTGATGAGGATGCTGCATGGGACTGGAAGAAGATGGTTGTTTCTTCTTTCCAGATCACTAATCAAGAACAAAGTGCCCAAGAAGAAGAGCTGATTCCAAAGGAAGAGGAGGACTCTGATGATTTTGCAGTAAGAGGTACCAAATCCATTGAAGATATATATAGCAGATGCAATGTCGCTATGTTGGAGCCAACAAGTGTAGACAATGCATTGCAAATTCCTGAATGGAGGGTTGCCATGGAGGAGGAGCTCAATATGATTAACAAGAATAATACATGGGTACTTGTACCTAGACCTCCTGACAAGCAGGCTCTTGGAACTAAATGGGTGTTCAAGATTAAGCTGAATTCAAATGGCACACTCAACAAGTACAAAGCAAGGTTGGTTGTAAAGGGGTATGCGCAACAACATGGAATTGATTTTCATGAAACCTTTGCACCAGTTGCAAGGTTTGATACCATTAGATTGCTACTTGCAGTTGCAGCACACCAAGGTTGGCAAGTATTTCAATGGGATGTTAAGTCCGCCTTCCTTAATGGGTATCTTGAAGAGAAAATTTATGTAGAGCAGCCTGAAGGTTTTAGAGGTGTGGGAGACTAGGTATATTTGTTAAGAAAAGCTCTTTATGGCTTGAAACAGGCACCTAGGGCCTGGTATGCACGGATCGATAGCTACTTACTGAATTTGGGCTTTAAGAGAAGTTGCAATGAAGCAACCCTGTATAGTAGACTTCAAAATGATGATTTTCTCCTAGTTTCTCTCTATGTTGATGATCTGTTGGTGACTGACAGCAACACACAATTATCACGGACTTCAGGGAGTAAATCAAGAAGGTCTTTGAAATGAATGATCTAGGGAAAATGACTTATTTCTTGGGAATGGAGGTTAACCAATCTTCTCAAGGAATCTTTGTTTCTCAGAAGAAATATTCTACAGAAATATTGAAGAAGTTTTGTCTTGACAAATGCAAACTAGTAAGTACGCTTGCAGTTCAAGGAGAGAAACTGATGAAGGAGGATGAGTCTGGTTTGGTCGATGCATCACTTTATACAAGTTTGATTGGTTCCCTATTGTATTTATTAGCCACGAGGCCTGATATTCTATACGCAACAAGTGTGCTATCAAGGTTTATGCATTTACCAACTGAAACTCACCTCAGAGCAACCAAAAGAATGTTGAGGTACATTCAAGGCACCATTGATTATGGTGTGTTTTATATAAGAACCACATCTATGAAATTTTTGGGGTTTACTGATAGTGACTGGGCTGGGTCGCAAGATGACATGAAAAGCACTTCAGGATATTGTTTTACTCTCAGATCAGTTGTCATTTGCTGGTGCACAAAGAAGCAAGGGTTCGTGGCTCAATCAACTGCTGAAGCAGAGTACGTTGCTGCCTCTGGTGCTGTTAATCAAGCTTTATGGTTGAGAAAAATCTTAATTGACTTGGGGTTTCATCCAAGCAAAGCAACTGAAGTCCTTTGTGATAACAAATCTGTTGTTGCCATGGTAAAGAATCCAGTCTTTCATGGAAAGACTAAACACATTAAAATCAAATACCATTCCATTCGAGAAGCTGAAAGGGAAAATGAAGTTCATATTTTGTATTGTTGTGGTGAAGATCAACTAGCTGATATTTTTACCAAGGCGCTGCAGAAACAAAGATTTGAGCTTCTTAGAGCTAAGCTTGGAGTATCCAGCAGCACTTGCATCAAGGAGGAGTGATGAGGTTGTTGTTTTTTGTACGTGATGCTAAGTGATGTCATGTTAGTACTTTTATCTTAAAATTTTTGCTATAACTTTTGAATTAATTTTAATACAAAGTTCTAGAATGTAAAAGATATTGTAATATGTGGTGGAGCTTGATTTAAGCACAAAATAGGGAGTCAGTTTCCAGGATTTAAGGGATTTGACAAACCTTATGTATCTATATATGTGTAAGCTTTTGCTGAATGAAATGATCTACTCCCTTTCTCCAGATTATATCTCTGTTATCATATTTGTCTTCTCTTTCTCTCCTTCAATAATGCATTAGGAATCAATTTTTCTCTTTGAGTGCACACCACAATATAAAACCAACTTCTCAAAATTTTATATATAAGATTCACTCTTAAAGTCTAATAGGATGAGGGAACGTGCACCATATGGTCTAAGTAAATCCATCATTTGAAGAGAGATAGGAGTCAAGAATGAAATGGAAAATTGTTTCTAGATTTGTTATATTAAAGAAAACCGATCTCCTACCAACTTTTTAAGAAATAATTGACAGCGTTGAAAGAAAATCGACCTCTTGAGCTCAGTATAACTAAATGTGTTTTGTTTTTTAAACAATATCAAACTCAAGAGGTCATCATTTCTAAGTTATTATACTTTAAATACATTACCGAAAGTTAGGGTGCAAAGCTAAACTAATTAATGTATATATTGATGTAAGGTTCTATATTTTCCTATTTTATGTATCAACATTTTCTAAAAGCATAAGCGATTAGAAAGATTCTTGTGCATCAATGACGCTTATATATATATAATAAGACCTTGCAATGTCAAACCTCATTTGCAAGTTTAGTTTGAAAAACTGAAGAATTATCCACCATATGAAACGAAAAACAACAAACTAGAGTTCAAAGTTGCATTTAAACAATTTGACAACATTTGTAACATATAAGAAATTAATCATTGCCTATTGATGGATCATCAACTATGTTAATAAATTCCATCGGATTATCAGCCTCTTTTCCACCGCCATGCTTCACAAATTCAGCTGGTGAGAAGAACCTTCCATGACAAATGCAAACTATTGAAGTTTGCTTTCCTTTTCCATAGTTGTAAAGGAACCCTTCTGTCACTTTTCCGTTAATGATTCCACCCGAAGTTGTCACAGAAGGCATAATCCTTAGTAGGTCACTCGTATCCATTGATGTGACAACATTAGAATTCTTAACTTTCTTTAAGGGTTTTTCGCCATTACTTTCTGGAAATACAATTGACTTGCCTTTTCCCGTATTGAATTTGATAGTTGATTCCTCATTTTCTGATAATGTAGAATAAACGAGAGATTTGTTAATTGAAATAACATTTTAAGGGCATGTAAGCACAATCACCTTACTTTTAGTCATGGTTGAGGGGATAGGAACAAAAGACAGAGTAGTTGTTTTTTTTTTCTCTATAGTTTTTGAAGGAACAACTGTTGAGTTACCTTTTGTAGTAGTGTATGGTGTAGACTCCCATACAACAAGAAAATTGAAAAAGAAATTAAATAAAGTTAGTAGCTATTTGAAATTAATTATCATTATTAAAGATGTCATAAATACATGAAAAATGATTCTAGGTTGATTGTTCATCTTTAATGGCTCGACAAATTTCTTTCTTACCTCAGTCTTAAATTTTTTTCTCATGTATTTTAGTGAAAAAGATTAAAAGAAAGATCAAACATCTGAAAAAGTACTATTTGTTGAGAAAAAAAAGTACTATTTGTTTGATCTTTGTGGGATCAAATCAAATGGAAGAAAATTTCATGTGCCAATTTACTTGGCTTAGAATTGAACTTGGAGAACAAGCTGAAATATGTGGAGGACAATTTTTGTATTTCTTTTCATGCTTGGAGCCAGAGTTTGTCCACCTATAAAAAGATGGTCATTGTCCATTGTAAAAATTCATCCAAAAACTAATATTAAATTACATTAGAGGAGTAGAGAATTAAGAGAGCAATTCTCTTAGATATATTTGGGATCTCTCCCCTTTCTTTAATAATATACAAGCAATTATTCTCTGGAGAACATAATATTATACTGATCCGAACCACGTTAAACATTGTTGTTCTTCCTTCATTTTTTATTTTTCACGTTTCTGCTAACAATTGGTATCAAAGCCAAGGTTCTGTCTGCTTATGCTCTATGGTTGCAGTACAATCTCAACTTCCACATCAGAAAAGAATTACTTTAGTTTTCTATATTTCCAAATACTTTGTGGTACAAGAGGAAGAAAAAGTAAGGATGAGTTCCATGAAATTTTAAATTGATAGATTTAGTGGGCCCAACAACTTCCATAACTGGATTATGGTGTTACTGTGGAGGGAAGGTTCAAACCATACTATTTACAGAAAGTATTCCAATGACACATCAAATTCCTAAAATGAGAAGATTGAAGGAGATTCATTGATTGTAATCCAACTGTCCCTTGCACATAACGTTCTTTGTGAAGTGAGTACAAGTATCAAGGAGACAGCCAAACATTTTTAGGAAAAGCTGGAAGGGATTTACCAAGACCGGTCGGTGACAACAAGGATGTTATTATAATGGTGTTATCACATACTTAATATGGATTCAGGTTCTTTGTTACAAGACTATGTAGATGTGTTCAACAAACTTGTGACAGACTTACAGACTGCCAAAATTTAAAAAGAATGAGGAGACACTTGTACGTGCTTTGCTATTTTCATTGACTTTAAAATATCATGATATTGAAAATTCAATTATGTATAGCAAAGATCCTATTAATCTTGAGCAAGTGCGGCAAGTACTTAACTCTTGTGATGTCAGATGCATTTTGAAGGAGATAAACGTGACAAAGCTAGTGAACTCTTTGTGTGAGGCCATACTAGCCAACAGAGAAGGAGCAAATCAAAGTACATATCAAATTCTTGTGTGAACAAGAAGAATGCAAAGTGTTGGGGTTGTCACAAGAAGGCGCACTTTTAACGAGATTGCCCTATGGCAAAGTCCAAAGAAAAGGCATGTACATGATTTTGATGATGAATATATGCTAACATCATCATGTGATAGTGGAGTCTATGACAACAAATGGTTGTTAGAATGTGGTTGTACTCTACGTATGACATTCTGAAGAGATTGGTTCATCAGCTATAAGACTAGTGGAGGAACCGTAGTAATTGTCAATAATGCAACTTGTAGAATAGTTGGCATTTGTTAAATTGGGGTTCGCTGTGATGATGAAATCATGAGGACTATTACAAAACTCCATTATGTTCCTAATCTGATGAAGAATTTAATCTCCATGGGTATTCTGGATTAACATGGCTATAAGTACATGAGTGAAGGAGGAACTCTGAACATGACTATAGGGTCTTTAGTCATGCTGAAAGCCAAGCTGGAGGATGACCTCTACACACTAGCAGGAAGTACAATTGTTGGCTATGTAAATGCATATATAGTACAATTATCTGATGATGACAAGTCAATATTATGGCACATGAAAGAAATAATTAGCTTAGAGTTACACAAATAATGGCTTAGAGTTTTATAGTCAAGAATTCAATGATTTCTGCAAGGTTCTGGATAGCAAGACATAAGACGTCAAGGCACACACCACAACTGAATGAAGTTGTCGAGAGGATGAATAGAGCTCTACTTAAGAAGGCTCATTATATGCTTTTACAAAACAAAATATCCAAAGTGTTTTGGGCTGAAGTAGTTCACATTGCTTCTTATATTGTCAATCAATCTCCTGCCTCATGATTGACTTTAAGACTCCTAATGAGGTATGTACAAGTGAACCCTCTAACTATTCATTCTTGCGAATATGAATATTTGGGTGTCCAATTTATTATCATGTTACTGAAGGAAATCTTGAACTAAGGCTAAGAAGACCATATTCGTAAGGTATATATATAGAGTAAAAGGGTACAAGCTTTGGTGTTTATCTTAACTTAAATTTGTTGTCAGTAGAGATTTTACCTTTAATGAATCTTCTAAACTTGATCCCCATAAATTTTCTGTGGAGTTATCTGGAAATGAGAACAACGAGTAGGTGAGCTACAGCTGGAGCTTACCTTTAATGACCCTATAGGTCATTTATGTGTTAATGACTTCTGTTCATATTTTGAAGTGTTCCTATATCTACCCCGAGTAATTTATGACATATTAGTAATGATAGTTCGTTCACCTAGTCGTTTGTTTGGTTTTTATGTGAATTTTTATGTTTTAGTTCTTTTGAACCTTAAACGGTCATTTTGGATCAAAGATTCATGAATATGACCAGGGAATCTAATTCTAATAATTCCATCATATCCTAAAGGGTTATTTAGGCTAGTCACATGGTTGGCATGGCTCTCGAAGCTTTCGGTACGAGTTTGTGCAATTAGGCAATTTAACTTTCAAGTTATGGCCTAAGTTTGACCTTGGTAAACATACGTGGATGAGAATTATGTTAACGTGGTGTATTTTGGACTAAAATGACCCTTCATGTAGATCCCAAGGCTCTTAGAATAATTCCAAGCCCCTTGTGGATTTTGGTTTAAAATAGAGTTTGGTGTGGAACCCACTTTTAGACGAGATGACCTCATATGGAAGTTTAGAATAATCCATTGAGTTCAGAATGTAAAATTTGATTGTGTTGCATATCTTCTTATCATGCACGAGGTTCCAAACTAACCCTGAGCCCCAAGGCAGAGCCCAGGGGACTTAGCTGAAAATTTCTGGAGTCTGATGTTGGTGTTGTCACTTTAGCAACCCTGATCTCACTTAATAGACCTCCACTTAAGCGACTGGTGATTCTCTTTAGCGAGCTAGTCAATCTAGGTGACAATCGCTTTAGCGGTCATGGCTCTGCTTAAGCGACAGGGGCTCTCATAAGCGAGCTTAGCCAGCCCTAGCCTCGTCACTTTCGCGACCCTGGTGCTACTTAAGCAAGCCTCTCTTTAGCGACCAAGGTATCGTGGAGGAGAGGACTACCTCTTATTGGCTGGCTGCTTAAGTGATGTAAGTAATTGCATAAGCGACCCTCATCTAATCTTTTAAAGACTTAGACGAATTTAAGCTCTTTGTTCAAAGTTCTTTTGGTGATTCCTCGCTTATTTTAGCTTCAAATAGGGTGATTCAAATTAAAGTACGGGTTGATCAAGAATCTTGGGGCTATGTTTGCGTGTGATCGAGGAGCATCGGGGAAAGCTTGTTGAATGTATTATCATTGTTTTATGGACTGTTGTAGTCCCTTGTTGTCCTTTAAATGTGAATTATTTTCTATGTGGTTTTTCTTGCTATTTTGAGCCCTGAATTATGTTCCATTTTGGAACACAAGTTAGGGTTACTGTGCTAGACCTTTTTATGGAGTTGACTTTGTAAATTCTTGTGTGGGTCCCATGATTCCCATTTTGACTCCAAAATTGATTCGTCTCCATTTATGTACTTTTAGTGTTGAAATAACCTTATTAATGCAGTGATCCTATTTTTTTATATGTATAAAGTGGTAGCGTTCTGAGGCCGTTTGGAAAGGAAACCCTCTAGAAAAGTTATTTGGAGTACACATAGTCGGCCTAAATATAGGCTACGACTTTCGTTCACATAGATTGATCTTGAATATGTAAATTCATCTTGAATTGAATTAATTAGGCTTGTTTCAATATTTCTGAGATTAGAACCACGCTACTTAGGGTTGTGTGATCACCTTTATGTCTTGGTGAGACTTTATTTTGTTGATTGTTGTGTAATTGAGCATATTTGACCTTAGTCTAGGATTAGACTAGTGTTTGCCTTAGACTTGCGATACTTGTTTCCTTTAGGCCTTATTTCTTCTCTGACGTCATTTCGAACGAACTAGTTTCCCGTAGACTGGTGTAGAAGACTTGAGCTTGATCGAATGATCCTAAGTTTAGGCATTGCTTCATCTTTGTCGAGCTTCTATTCACTCTCCCTATTTCTACGGCCCCATTGTGATATCGAAGGTTTTTGTGTTTCACTAGATGACTTGAGATTGAAGTGGTTCAAGATAGTAGCCTTATATTGATTTCTCGGGAGTGGGCGTCATTCCACAACAATATTAATGGTAGACAATACACGGTTCTTTGATGTTCTTGTTGAGGCCCCCGAGTTTACTCTTGCTAGTTGGGTTAGTACCCCTAAGAGCTTACTGTCTGGCTTGGCGGGTAGTCATATTGATGCCTTTGGGTTACTTTTACTAGCTGGGCTAGTTCTCCTAAGAGTTACTGTCTGGTTGGGTGGCCCTCGAGTTTACTCTTGCTAGCTGGGGTTGTGATTCTGGAAGTCTATTGTCCTTTATTGAGTGCTTACGGCCTATGATGCCTACTGAGTACCCATTATTTTAGTACTCAAGCTATACTTTACATCTGTTTTGTGATGCAGAACCTTGTACCAGCTATCATCGGTGATTGTTTAAGCTTGTAACTTTGTAGATCAGAGGCGAGAGTCAGTACTTGGCGTTCTAAATTGAATGTCTCCTTCTATATAATGTATAGCTAGTGTTTTGTATTTTGATACAAGATTTGCTTTTGGTCAACTTTTGGGACTTGTACTTTTTTTGTTAGAGAAACTCTGAACCTGTAATTTTAAGGTTCTGGGAGGGATCTTTTATGTATATAGTTTTGGTTTGCTTCTGCCTATGTCTAGTCCTGTTGCTTAAAGTATTGATTATGTTTGTTTCTACCCTTATACTTATTACTTGTTGTTCTGGGTTATGGGTTGACTTATCTACTGGTGGATAACAATAGGTGTTATCATAATTCGAGGAATTGGGTCATGCCATTAAAAAGGAAATGGATCAAGAGACTGAAGTTGATGAGTCAAAAGATGTAGATCTTGAAGGACTTGTTGTCAATGAACCAAACACAATTGCATAGGAAGAGAAAAAGACTGATATGGAAATTGGAACGTCGTATAGAGCAACCAAATTTGATTGTATATGCATTCGAAGTTGTAGAAGAAGAGATTAAAGGATCTCGATCCCTCCTTGTATGTTGAAGCAACTTCTTGCAAGGATGCTGCACAATGACGACTAGACATGATGGAAGAGATGGAGTCTTTTCACAAAAATGAGACATGGGTCTTAGTTGAAAGGCCAAAGGGGAATAGGACAGTTTGATGCAAATAGGTCTACAGAAAGAAGAAGGGTATTCCAGAAGTGGAAGATGCTAGGTTCAAGGTGATATTTGTTACAAAAGGTTTCGCTTAGAAGGAGGAAATTGACTATAATGAGATCTTCTGTCTAGTCGTGAAAGATAGTCCAATTCACGTGCTACTAGAATTGGTTGCATAATTTGATTTGGAGCTTGAAAACATTGATGTCAAAACTCTTTTTTACATGGTGATCTAGAAGAGCCAATTTGTATGGACTATCCTGAAGGTTTCCTAGTTGAGGGAAATGAAGATCATATATGCCGACTGAAGAATTCCTTGTATGGTTTGAGCAATCCCCTAGATAGTGGTACTAGAGGTTTGATGTATTCATGACTACACATGGATTCTTGAAATGTGCATTTGATAGTTGCATGTATCACAAGAAGATGTCTGGTTACTCTATGATTTATTATTGTTGTATGTTGATGATATGCTTATTACTGCTAACAACATCATAGAGATGAATATTTTGAAGAAACTATTGAGCAAGGAATTTGACATGAAGGATTTCGGAGCTGCAAAGATTTTTTTGGAATGGATATTTCAAGAGAAGATAGTATTGTACATTTTTCTTAGAAGAGGTACATCGAAAAGGTTCTTGAGAGATTCAATATGCATATGAGCAAGCCTGTAAGTACATTGTTAGTTTGTAATTTCAAGCTTTTAGAGTTACAAATTCCTTAGTCTATGGATGGGGTGGAGCATATGTCAAAGGTTCCTTATGCTAGTGCAGTTGATAGAATTATGTATGTTATGGTATGCACGATTGCTCAATCTGTAAGTGTGGTAAGAAGATACATGGAAAATCCAAGGAAAAGGCATTGGGAAGTTGCCAAGTGGATCTTGAGATATCTCAAAGAAGCTTCTGATCTTGACCTAACCTTTTGGAAAAGTGAAGGTATTTTAATTCTCGGTTATGTAGATTCTGACTATGCAGGGGATCAAAGAAGGTACACTACTTGATATATCTTTACTCTCATTAACAGTGTCATTAGTTGGAAATCAAATTTACAGTTGATTGTCTCTTTGTCTACAACAGAGGAAGAATATATGGCAACAACGGAGGCAATGAAAGAAGCTATTTGGTTAAAAGGTTTGGTGGCAGAATTGAGTTTGGTTCAACTGGAATCAACTCTATGATGTGACAGTCAGAGTTCTATTGATTTGTTTAAAAATCAAAGATTTCATGAACGCACCAAACACATTGATGTCAAATTCTATTTCATTCGATATGTCGTTGAAGAGGGAACTATCAAGGTCGAGAAGGTTATTATAGACGATAACACTGCACACATGTTGACCAAGATAGTCCAGCTTGCCAAGTTTGCACACTGCAAGGACTTGGCGGGAGTATACATCAACTGATGTAACTCTGGGAGAACAACTGCTAGGTGGAGCTACTGTGTTCAACAAAGGTTAGATTCTTCTTGTTTCTTACAATGGGATTGCCTAATAAGCTTAGAAGTTTTGGCTAGAGTTGTTTACACGCAAGCTCGGAACGCAAACCAAGGTGGAGATTAAAAGAGTTGGTTTGGTCTTTGTGGGGCCAAACCCAATAGAATAAAATTTCATGTGCCAATTTACTTGGCTAGGAATTGAACTTGGAGAGCAAGCCAAAATTTGTGGACAAATTTTGTATTTCTTTTATTGCTTAAAGCTCAAGCTTGGCCACCTATAAAAGGATGGTCATTCTCCGTTGTAAAAAATCCATCCAAAAACTCATAGAGAAATACATTAGAAGAGTAGAAAATTAAAAGAGAAACTATCTTAGATGTATTTGGGATCTCTTCCCTTTCTTTGTTAATATACAAGCAGTTGTTCTCCGGTGGAAATAGGATCATTCTAATCTGAATCACATTAAATATTGTTATTCTTCCTTGTTCTTTGTTTTTCAGGTTTCCTCTAACAAAATAAATTGCATTAACTAAGTTCAAGATAAAAGCATCAAAAAAATAAGTTTAAAGGGATTAAGAAAAGAAGAGTAAATATAGGGAAAGTTTAAAAAAAATGGAAAGAATATAAGTAGGCATAAACAAGATGAAAGAAATGTGACAAAGTAAATCACTTAACATCATCAAAATGGAGAAAAGGGGATATACAACATACCACAAATTTTAGACATATCTTCTAATTTGTTATGCAGATCGGATCTTATAATCTCAATAGCCCGCTGAAAGGCAGGATTGTTGGCAGCTGATGCCCTAATTTGTGAAAACGGTTGAGGCATTGAAATTTCATTAGGCTTTTCACAATTATAAGATCCACCAGGTAAGAGATTTAGATCCATTTCTTGTTGAGCACTTTTATAGGTAGAAAGTTTACCCTTTGGTTCAGCCATTGATCACTGCAAGATAGAAAAAAATATGTAAGATGCAAATACATAAAATCTGTAAGTTTAATCTTAGGCAAAACAATAAATAGAAGTCATATATATGCACCATATCAACTAGGAAATAATTATATATATAAATACATTGTAATTTTATTGATTGAAGAATTTAAGCAATGAAATTACTATACCAATGAAACTCATCATATGTCTACATCTGTAGTTACAGGAGAAAAATAATTGAACATCATACTTACACATCAAAGTAAGTTATATTTTATATATGAAACCGAAAAATACTTACTAATTAGAACTGCTCGAATGTGAAAATAAAGAAGAACCCAGGCGGAAGAAACTAAGAAAAATATAGACTTCTTGTGCAGTTTCGGAGGAAGAAAGAAGGATTATATAGTTGAAGTAAAGGAAACAATTTACCCTTTGCAACCTTTATTATTTTATCACATAAACATGTACATCCTTGTAATTAACAAATCACAAAGGGGTAAAATGGGTATCGGATGTTAAATGCTCGCTGATATGCTACGGTCAAAGTTGTGAAAAGCTATCATTAAATTTAATGAACGGTTTGACCATGTAACTTTGTAAATCTAAGCTAAATTTAAAGAATCTATACATTAAGGACTAATGGCATGGTTGGTTCAGGTCTCGAGGCCTTCGGCATGAGTTTGAACTGCTAGGCGAGATGTTTCTAAACGTTTGGAAAATGATTGACTTTGGTCAACATTCTATGTAAATATACTCTGATGAAAATTCCATCATCATAGTTAGCTCTAAATGCCGAGTTTGAGCTAGAATGACCTTTGGTTTAGACCCTAAGGTGATCAGGATGTTTTTATGTTGTTTGGTGTTATGCTTATTTGATTGCTTTTGTAAGTGTTGATTTGGGTCAACATTCTATCGAGACAACCTAGTTGGTTGTTTCGTTGACTCCATTGAGTCTGGAATGTCGTTTATGGTGGGGTAGCATAGTACATTAGCATTCATAGGGTTCCAAACGATTCACGAGCTCCCGTTCGATCATTTATCTCAACTACAAAATGAATTGATATAGCTGGTGCTGACCAGCACCCAAATTTTGCTCAGCACGACTGTGAGCTGGGACACACAAATGTAGACTACCTCTCTTGATCAACATAGTCGCGGCCATTGACCATCGTAATCGCAATGTGAGGTCAGTGGACCCACTCAAATTTAATAAACAGTGATGAAGAACTTTGTTACAATTATATTAGTTCCTCACGTTTTAACATGCATATTCCCAAAGTGAATTTCCATTATTGTGGATATTTGGAGAGAAAATTGAAGGAGAAATCAATTGGGAGTTGCTGGATTTTGACTATGGATATCCTATGAACATATTGTGGGTCATTATTCTTCCATACACTATGTACGTTCCATTGATTTCTTCTTTTAAAATCCATTTTGATCATTATTGAGCTTAAACTTGGTGGGACTATTTTGGGCACAATCGGTGCTCGAAATGTGCCCATTTTTAGGGAACAGGTTTCTTGAGCTAGTTGAGATCTTGTGACGAAATCAATTTTTGAATTTCGTGTGCAAGCCCCCAAGGTCATATTTTGATCCAATTTTTGGGTCTGAAATCTTTTATTGCAATTTTGGTATTGTAATACCTCGAACTTCAACACAGCTAAATAGAATTCATGCAAGTCACCATCAGTTTTTAGTTCTGGGTCAACTTCAAACCACGAGATCTTTTAGCACATAAAGAATTAGGTGGCCCGTGAGCTATCAAATCGAAGGTATTTGAGTCCTCTTTCCAATGCCACCAAGTTTTCCCAATTTCGAGCTCAGAGTAAAAAGTTATGCCCATTTGAGTGAAGCCTTTCTATTTATGTCACGACCCGAGCCTACACCTTGGACATGGCCAGCACTCGAGAACCATTGTTGGCCCTCAAACGAACCCTCATCCTGGTTAACTACAAGTGGAAGACTAACTCTATCATACACAAGCATCAAATTGGAAGAAGTGTTTAAAACAAATTTATTGAATCTAAAAAACGAACTGGATAAACTGAGTATGAAACATAAGTTTTAAATAAATATCTAAAACTGAAATACTCTCCAAAACTGTCTATCTATGAAGCCTTTACTATACAAAGATGACTGTTGCGATAAGACCCACAACTCCTCAAGAGAACTACTAGTAACAACTCATAAAAATGGGAGTCCTCCAGAAGCAAGGAGGTCTTACTCAAAAGCCGACAAAAAGATCTCAATGAACTCTTTTTAAGGATTCTAAAAACCTATATTTGCATCATTAAAAGATGTAGGTCGAATGACATCAGTACATTGACTATACGAGTATGTAATATAGCTGAATAACAAAAACACTGAATGACAGGACTACTATAGATATAGATATATACTCAATTGAATGTAAAGAAATAAAGGAATTAAATCATTTAAAACTTTATAAAATACTGTCTCATCTCTGAACTCAACATAGTAAGTGATATATAAAAATACACTTTAACTCTATTGGGAGATTCTCTAACCAACAACCATCACTATAAGCTACATGATGATACAGTGTCTCGCCCACGCTGCCAGAACTATCTTATACCTTATTGAGATATAGGACACCTAAACTAAGTGGATCCACTAAGCTATGCTTGAAAAGCAATAAGGAATCATCTAAAAAGTATGACCCTTTTACCCATGTTGGCATACATAGTTTATGAGGACTTTGAGTTGTTTGAACTCGTCCCCATATCGGTGCTCAATACTACTCCCAATAATATATACTCATGCTCATATGTTTAAAAACATAACTCTTCCTCTGGTTTGAGATAATTGCTCAAACTACCCTCTTAAAAGAGGTAACTGCTCTTGAAATATCTTTTGAACTCATAACTTATTTAGAAATCAAAATTTCTCTTTTATCAATGTAAAAACGGATACCTTTGGGAATACTTAGTCCCCTATACTCTTACTCACCTCATACTTGAAAAATCTTTCTAAAAAACATATCAAAATCATATTGTAATATAATCATTGATCACTCGGGAAGTCATACTGCATAAACATTGATGACATACTCGATCGTCATACTAAACATGTTTTAAAAACTCTTTCTCAAAACTCATCTTTACTTCCTCAAAAACTCATTTTAAAACACAATTGTTTGCTTTTAAAGATTCTCAAAATAGGGTTCATGCTGAAATATAGACATGAACTACTCAACTCAAGGATCTTAATAGCAATACAGAAACTTGGTACTCAGAACTCAACGATACTACTCAGCTAAAAAATACTCAATTCATAGGGTTCATGCTAAATATAGACATGAACGAATCAACTCAAGAATCTTAATGCATAACATATAACAATTCAATAATTAGGAATAGAATTTCAAAAAGAAACAAGAACTCGAGAACTCAAAATCAACTTATCTCAAGAATACTCAAATCTAGGGATAGAATCCTAGATTACTCCTTTACTGATTTGAAAGTAGATGTAGGACGCGAGGACACTAGTCCAACACTATGATAGCATTACACACCTTAACGAAGAAGGTTCTTGAATAATCTTGAAGAAGAACTTTATTAAAAGCCTTGAAACCCTAGCTTGAAGGAGAAAAATCAAGAAAACCTTTCTTGAGATTCTTGAATTACTTTCTTGAAATTTCTATGGCCAAGAATTATGATTTTCATTAGTGATTCATAATTGTATGGAGGAATTTGGGTTGGAAAGAATGAAATTCTTGGAGAAGGACTTACATTGAAAAGAATCTTGGAGAAGATTGAAGGAATCTTGAAAAAGATTG
Organism: Solanum acaule; assembly: GCA_036250505.1. Lineage (NCBI taxonomy): Eukaryota > Viridiplantae > Streptophyta > Magnoliopsida > Solanales > Solanaceae > Solanum > Solanum acaule. The sequence continues at coordinate 10,141 of JAJOOR010003751.1, read as the reverse complement.
AAAGAATCTTGAATGGAGTCTTCTACTTTGATTTTCCCTTAGGGTTTTGTCTTAGGGTTTGAGAGAGAAGAGAATGATGGATTAAGAGCTGAAAATCTGATTTTTTTGGGTCTTTAATTAGTCAAGAAATTTCTTTAGGGTTTTCTTAGAGGTAAAAAGACAAAAACGGCCTTTTTTAATGTTTTCCTGTCGGCTAATTCGTCACCGCACTGTAGATGTTACTAAAATGGTCATAACTTTTTAATCAAACATTGGATTGTTGAGAAATTGGTGGCATTTGAAAAAATATCTAAATATCTTTAATTTGATAGGTTATTGTCCACATAACTCTTTATATTCTAGGAGATATGGTTGTTTGAAGTTGACCCAAGTGAACTCTTACATCAAAACTTAATCGGTAAGGAAACTTTCAACTCAACTTTGTGCTAGGAGTTGTTAGTGACCTTAATTGATATCCAAAATCATTGTCATACTAAAGAATTTACCTTTACACAAATGGGAATTTTAAGAATCACCCGATATGACCCTCCATGTAAATGAAGAATAGTTCGGCAGTTAACTTAGAAATTTTTGGTGTTACAATATCTCCCCCTTGAGATCATTCATCCTCGAATGATAGCTGGTCTGAGAATGGAAAGGGGTTACTCTTACTATATTCAAGTCTAACTCAGAATCACAAAGTACTTAACATAGGGTGATCATTCTGATCTAAATCACAAGATTTGGGTTTTATGCCTCTGTAGTAAATTTCATCCCAAGAACACTACTCCTTACTGCTACATTCAACTAACCTTAAGCTCATATCATGAAAAACCCAATGTATCACTCATTGTCCACGTGTTAACAACACCAAATTCAAGCTTAGAACCTTAACCACTCCATAGACTTCTACTAACCCACTTTCTAAGAACTTCTCATCCTCTCATCATCTCTACCAACTAAACTTCCATTCATTACCACCAGGAAGCTGAATTGGTACTCATTGTAAAACTTTATCTCCTTCTTCCTCCACATTCATTAGAAATAGCGAGCCTCTGCTCCATCATCACACAACTACTATCAGCAATACCACTCTCCAAAACTAAAAATGATTACTAAAAGGACTTTAGGGTGAAAGATCATAAGCACGATTCATTCGAGATATCTGATATAAGAATACGCATGGAATAACATTATGTTGCTAGTCATTGAGAGTAATCATGAATTTGTGAGACTGAACATACAATAAGATAGAATGCTTATATGAATAGGTTTATATCATGAGGCTGATATCCATAAATTTATGGAGTAAGATTGTGATCAATGGACTAAAGTCTTTTCCCCTCATCTGGAAAATGAGCATAAATGTGAATCTCTCTAAAGTGTATGAGGATAGGTCATAGACACAATTCTGATATTAGAACAATCAACAAGAAGATGTAATAACTGAACTTGATGAATACACAAGATTATGAATGGATTGATATACCTCTAAAAATCATTCGAAAACAACACTATCTCATCCTCAACACTTGACTTGGTTTCTCATCTTATCATCCACCCCTTAGATTTAGAGTTGACACGTTAAAGCTTTAACACCTCAGAAAGTAGTAGTCTAAGTAGGGACCAAGTGATAGGTCATGAGCCAAAGAAATTGTCCTGGGCAACCTTCACGAGGAACCATATGGGCCGTGAAGGGCACCACGAGGCATAGTTCTGCCCGTGGTAGCTCACAATGAGATACCAAGAGGAGGTCACCTCCCACGACCACCAAGATGGCTCATGGTGGGGACCACAAGTCGTGGTGATGGCCGTGATGGCTAGGCAGTGAGCTCCAAAAAGTCTACCAAAATTAAGACCCTCTCACAAGCCACTTGACGGCTCGTGAAGGACACCGGGTCGTGAAGAGGTTCGTGAAGTGAGAGAGGGTTAAGGGGTGGAAATCTAGGCTACTAGTCAAGGACCACGGGCACCACTATGGGTCGTGTGGCCCTTAACAGCTCGTGAAGCCAGGCGTGAAGGGCTGCGCCAGTTCTTAAGTTGATGGGATTATAGGTCTTTTTCAGTTTTAATTAAATCAAAGCTATGTCATTTTACCCAAGCCTAGGACCCCTATATAAGTTAATTTAACCCCAAAACTCACCCATTCAAGTCATTATTCTTAAAACCCAAAAGAAATCCAAAGTTCTTCCTTTCAAATATTTCTCTCTATAGAACTTAAAGAAGAAGAAAGAATTGAAGTTAGGGTCAAGGTCAAGTCCCCATTCCTCAAACAATTGTGGGCTTTGTTATCAAGGTATGATGGCTTTTCATCCATGGAAACCTTGCATCCATGGAGCCCCTAAGATTCCCCAATTTGAGTTAGGGTTTTCTTCTAAGTTGTGGGTCTTTGTGAATGTTGATCCAATTGAGTGGATTATGATTGTTTATGCATGAATTGATAGGATTACATGTTTTTAGGATGAATTTACATGTACCCATGCTTAACATATGTTTCTAAGGTGAAATTGATGTAAATGGGTTTTGATCCATGAAGGGGAAATTATAGATTTAGATGTATTCTTATAGGATGAATAAGGTACATTATGAATTGCTTTGAGAGAAAAGAATATGTGAGGATTATGAGATGAATTGCTTTGAGAGTGAAGCATATATGATTATTATAATAAGTATTGCTTTGAGAGTGAAGCATATGTTATGAATTGTTGATTATTGATGTAATTATTGTGGAAGGGATAGTTCCCACTTGAATTGCTTTTAAGTATGAATGTGAAAGTATTTCTCACATTGAATGATTCTAGGTTGAAAGGATTGCTCACCTAAAATGAATCTAAGCTAAAAGACTAAGAAATTGATGAGGCTAGGGAAGATTACCCATGACCTCTAAATGAGAAGGATATGAGATGATTCCCCATATTCCTTAGAGTAGAATAAGAGGTGACTACCCTTATTCCCTAAAGTTGAACAAGAGGTGACTACCCACGTTCCTATAATGATGTTGTACATGGAGGCGAGTACCCATGATCCCTTATTGAAAGACATGGAGGTGAGTACCCATGTCTTATGATGAAGGACATGGAGGTGAGTACCCATGATTCCTTATAAAATGACTTGGAGGTGAGTACATGTGTTATATGATGATGACATAGAGGCGATTACCCATGATCAATTATGTAAGGAAAGAGGTGGCTACCCATGAGCCTTTATAGGAAGGCAAGAGGTGATTCCCCATGTCTATAAAAGATAAGCTAAATATGCTATGATAGGTGATGAGCTTAGATGGTTGTTTGAGTTTGCATTCTATGATGAGTAAGACTAGTGGAGGATTACCCATGTCTTGGCTAAGTATGAATTGAGGTTACTTAAAGAAGTATTCCCTATAGGTTGAAATGATATATTATGTGCATTGATTATGCTAATGACTTATATTGTCTAATTAGTACATTCTTGTACTAACGCATACTCTTGCCTATATTTTTTATCCAAATGTATGGTCCGGCGTTCCCGACTCTCATCCTCGTGGCTAGGTTCCATAGTAGAGGCAAGATTGAAGATTGTTGAGTCCTCATAGTATTCGAGGATTTGGTCACCATTTACTTAGTTTTTTTCATTTTAAGTTTTGAACATTGTTGTATGGGTTGTGTCCCAAGATTCTATTGTATTAGATGATTTTTGAAACAAGTGTATTAAACTTCCGCTTCATTTTATAAAACTTTGATTTTGTTGAAAATGTTTTAAACTTTACCAATTTTCTATTATCATGACTATGAAAGCTAAGTGGCTTATATGAGGCCTCTCAGGGTCTTGTATGTCATGTTACATCTAGGGTGTACCCCTGGGTCATGAAAAACTTGGTAATCAGAGCACAAGGTTTAGAAAGGTTATAGGATGTCTCAAAACCACGTTTAGTAGAGTCTTGTTCATGAGTGTGAAGCGTGTCACATTTATGAATGAGAGTCTACAAGATGTTTAGGAAACTTCACTTCTTCATTACTCTAAGTCGTGCAATAGAGTTTAACTCCATAAGGTCTCTCGCCTAATCCTTACTTGATGGTCTATAGGATATGACTACTCGAAAAGCTTTTGCTAGAAGGACTGAGGGAGAAGAGATTGGTAAAAAAGCTCATCCTCAAGCTCCTCAAGCTCCGGTTGACCCTTTGGCCGAGCAAGTGACTAATGCAGAGTTTAGGACTACTTTTCAAGTGTTGTCTCAAGCCGTGATGACCCAAGCCAATAGGGAGGTTGTGGTCCGCGTGAACCCAAATGTGGGTACGGTGGCATCTAGAGTGAGAGACTTCACTAGGATGAATCCTCCAAAATTCTATGGTTCTAAGGTTGAGGAAGATCCTCAAGAGTTCATTGATGAGGTTTACAAGGTCTTGACTATTATGGGAGTGACTCTGGTGGAAAAGGTAAAATTGGTCAATTATCAACTTAAGGGTGTTGCTCAAATTTGGCTTAACCAATAGAATGAAGCAAGACCGATAGATGCGGGTCCCCTAGAATGGGAAAGGTATAAGTCCTCTTTTCTTGATATGTTCTTTCCTCTTGAGATGAAAGAGGGAAAAGTTCTTGAGTTTATTAATCTTCGACAAGGAAACATGAGTGTGAAAGAATATGATTTGAGGTTCACTCAATTGTCGAAATATGCTCCTTTTATAGTTGTCGACTCTAGGGCAAGGATGAGCAAGTTCGTTTCATGTGCGTCAGAATTGGTAGTGAAAGAGTGTTGTACGGCTATGCTTGTCCATGACATGGATATTGCTCGTCTTATGATTCATGCCCAACAGATTGAAGAGGAGAAACTGAAGGAAAGGTCTAGGGAGACCAATAGGCCTAGAATCGGTGATAGTAATTTCTCACATGCTAGGTCTGGTGGACATGGTCGTCCTAGGTATCAACAAAGGTTTTATGGGCAAGGTTCCTCTAATGCTCCTAAGTTCCACAAAGAGAGGGTGTCTAACCCTAAACCTCAAGGAGGTGGTAGTGGGTCTTCATTGCCAAATTGTGCTAAGTGTGGGAGAAATTATGAAGGTAAATGTCTAGTAGGTTCCAATGCTTGTTTTGGTTGTGGTAAGATGGACCACAAGATAAGGAATTGTCCTTCAGTTGCTAAGAATGAGAGTGATAGTCATCGTAGGGCTCAACCCTATCCTTCATCTGGTCCAAGTGGTTCGGGTTCTAGTGCTCCCAAGCAAAATAGGTTCTATGCACTTCAGAGTCATGGTGAACAATAGAGTTCTCCTGATGTGGTTACCGGTATGTTCAAAGTATTTCAACTTGATGTTTATGCTTTACTTGATCCCGGTGCTACCTTGTCTTTTGTGACGCCATATGTGGCTATGAGATTTGATGTGCTTCCTAATTGTTAGATTTTTTTTCTCTCTCTACTCCTGTTGGTGATTCTATTATGGCTAAGAGGGTCTACAGAAAGTGTCCCGTTTCCTTATCCCATAGAGTTACTCTTGTTGATTTGGTAGAGCTTGATATTCTAGATTTTGATGTTAACCTTTGTATGGATTGGTTGCACTCTTGTTATGCTTCTATTGATTGTAGAACCAGTGTAGTTAGATTTCAGTTTCCGAATGAGCCTATCTTAGAGTGGAAGGGGGGGAATTATGTGCCTAAGAGTCAGTTTATATGTTGTCTTAAAGCTAGAAGGATGATTTCTAAGGGTTGCATGTGCCATATAGTTAGGGTGAGAGATATGGATTCTGAAATCCCTACTCTTGAGTTGGTCCCCGTTGTGGCATTGTTAGTGAGTATTCGGAAGTTTTCCCAGATGACCTACCCGATATTCCTCCAGAAAGGGAAATAGACTTCAGTATTGACCTTCTCCCAAATACATAGCCTCTTTTAATTCTTCCTTATAGAATGGCTCTGATAGAACTTAAGGAATTAAAGAAACAATTGAAAGATTTGTTGGATAAGGTTTTCATCCAATCAAGTATCTCTCCATGGGGTGCTCCAGTTTTGTTTGTTAAGAAGAAAGATAGTTGACTCCGAATGTGTATTGACTACCGGCAATTGAACAAGGTGACCATTAAAAATAAGTATCCTCTTCCAAGAATAGATTATTTGTTTGACCAACTCTAAGGAACGAGTTACTTTTCTAAGATTGACCTTAGTTCGGGTTATCACCAATTAAGGGTGAAACATGATGATATTCCAAAAATGACTTTTAGAACCCGGTATGGTCATTATGAGATTTTGGTGATGTCGTTTGGTTTGACTAATGCTCCGGCAACATTTATAGATTTGATGAATAGGGTGTTTAGACAATACCTTATATGCTCGTAATTATGTTCATTGATGATATATTGATTTATTCGAGAAGTGAGGATGATTATATCAATCATTTAAGGATTGTGTTGCAAATTCTCAAGGACCAACAACTCTTTGCAAAGCTTAGCAAATGTGTGTTTGGCTAAGGTCTGTAGCTTTTCTTGGCCATGTTGTTTCAGGTAAGGGTACTTAGGTAGATCCTAAGAAGACGGATGCGGTCAAGAGTTGGCCTAGACCTTTATCCCCTTTGGATATTAGAATTTTCTTGGGTTTGGCTGGTTATTATAGAAGATTTGTTGAGGGGTTTTCTTTGATAGCCTCTCCATTGACAACTTTGACGCATATGGTCTGAATTATGTGAGAAGAGTTTCAAGAATTGAAAGATAGACTTACTTCCGCTCCGGTGTTGACTTTACCAGAAAGGACTGATGGCTTTGTTGTTTATTGTGATGCCTTAAGAATATGGTTAGGATGTGTACTTATGTAAAATGGGAAAGTTATTGTCTATGCTTTAAGGCAACTTTAGGTGCATGAGAATAATTATCCTACCCATGATCTTAGACTAGCGGCAGTGGTTTTTTCCTTAAAGATTTGAAGGCATTATTTGTATGGTGTTCATGTAGATGTGTTCACCAACCACAAGAACCTACAATATGTGTTTAATCAGAAAGATCTGAATCTTCACCAAAGAAGGTGGCTTGAGTTACTTAAGGATTATGATATAAGTGTTCTCTAATACCCCAGTAAGGCGAATGTAGTAGTGGATGCTCTTAGCCGAATATCAATGGTTAGTGTTGCACATATAGATGAAGATAAGAAGGAATTGGTAGATGTACATAGATTGGCCCAGTTAGGTGTTCAGTTAGTAGACTTTACCAAGGGTAGTGTTATTGTTCATAATGGCTCAAAATCATCTTTTGTGACAGATGTGAAAGCTAAGCAATGTCTTGATCCAACATTAGTAGAATTGAAAGAAGTGGTACTTAGAAATTTCGTTGAAGCTTTCTCCCAAGGGGGAGATGATGTACTTAGATATCAAGGTCGTTTGTGTATTCCAAATGTCGATGACTTGAGGGAATAGATCTTGTTAGAAGCCTATAGCTCTCGGTATTCCATTCACCCGGGAGACACCAAGATGTAATGTGACTTGCGGGAGATCTATTGGTGGAATGAGATGAAGAAGGATATTGAGGGATTTGTGGCTAAGTGTCCTAATTTCCAACAAGTGAAAGTTGAGCATCAGAAACTGGGAGATTTATCCCAAGACATTAGAATTCCTACTTGGAAGTGGAAAGATTTGAATATGTACTTTATAGTAGGGTTTCCTTGGACTAGGCGACAACATGATTTGATTTGGGTCATAGTAGACCGAATGATGAAATCGACCCATTTCATTCCCGTCAAATTTTCTTACTCGGCAGAAGAGTAGTCTAAGTTATATTTGAGGGAAATAGTAAGGTTGTATGGAGAGCCCTTGTCCATTTTCTCCGATAGAGGTACTTAGTTTACATCTCAGTTTTGGAAGTCTTTCCAAAAGGGTCTTGGAACTAAAGTTATGCTTAGCACAACTGTTCATCCACAAATCGTTGGGCATGCAAAGCGAATTATCCAAACTTTGGAAGATATGTTGAGAGCATGTGTCATCGATTTCAAGGGAAATTGGGATGATCACTTGCCATTGATTGAGTTTGATTATAATAATAGCTATCACTCTAGTATTGGTATGGCTCCATTTGAGGCTCTCTATGGTAGGAGGTGTATAACTCCTATAGGTTGGTTTGAGGTGGGTGAAGTTTTCTTGATAAGACCCGACTTAGTTCATGAGGCTATGGAGAAAGTCCGACTGATTAGAGAAAGGTTGAGAACAACCCAAAGTCGACAAAAGTCCTATGTCGATGTGAGAAAAAGAGATCTTGAGTTTGATGTTCATGATTGGGTTTACTTGTAGATCTCACCCATAAAAGGTGTAATGAGATTTGGGAAGAAAGAAAAGCTTAGTCCCTATTATGTAGGCCCATATCAGATTTCGAGACGTGTTGGTAAGGTTGCTTATGAGCTTGATTTTCCTAATGATTTGGCATTCGTGCATCCAGTTTTCCATGTCTCTATGTTGAAAAAGTGTGTTGGAGATCCGACATCTATAGTTCCGTTAGAAGGTTTGGGAGTTGATGAAAATATTTCTTATGATGAAGTTTCGGTTAAGATTTTAGACCGGAAAGTTAAGAAGTTGAGAAACAAGGAAGTTGCTTCCGTGAAAGTATTGTGGAGGAATCATTTAGTTGAGGCTGCTACTTGGGAGGCCGAGGCCGATATGATGTCTTGATATCCTCATCTTTTTCCTTCTACTCCTACTCTAGCTTGAGGTAATGAGTTCCTCGTGATTTACTCTTTGTTTTGGTTTCATATGTTTTAGATATTCCCATGATTTCCTTATTTTATGCATGTTCATGAAAAAACTTGTGTTTTGAAAGAACATGAGTTTACATGATTGATTTTCCTCTTGTTGTGCATTGAGTATGAGTTACCTATAGACTTCATGAGATGAATTGTTGAACATGCTTTAGCTTGGAGTTGATATTTCTTCCTTGGATATATACTTTTGAGTATAGATTGCATATATGCTCCATGAGATGATGTGGAGCATGCTTTTAGCTTGGAGATGGTAGTCCCTCCTTGAATATGAGAAATCTTTAAATTTCATGCATATTGGTTTGCTAGGTCTAGTTCCTACCTTTCCTTATGATGCATTGAGTATGTTTAGCTTGGAGTCGATGTTTCCTCCTAGAGTAATTTTCAAAATAGAAATAATATGCTTAAATAATTAATTTTATATAAAAATCTTAAAAGTATAGATGAACATGATTTTACAGAAGCATCATGAGCCTCTCCTACTTGTACTTGTTGTTCTTCTGCAATATTGTCCCCAACACCCACCCTTCTCTCATGTTACAATAGCAACAAAAACAATCTCTCTTCCATATGTTCTTATAGCCATACCTTGCAAAGAAGGGCGAGCCAGAAGAGGTTTTGAAGGAAACCAAAAAAGAGGTTGCTGCAAAGTAACAAAAGGAAGCACGAGTAGAAGAGAACATATTAATCATGGCTAAACGATTGTGTTATGTATGTACGTGATCCATCACCAAACAAATAACACAACCGCTTACCCATGACCAGATGTTCTCTTCTACTTCTACTTCTTTTTGTTGTTTTGCAGCAATCTCTTTTCCTTGTGCTACCTCATTTTTTTTTTCTCCAAAATCTCTTCTGACAACCTTTTTGTGCTTAATAGTCAGTAGATCTATCCTTATGAGGATGATGTAATTTAGATCCATGTATGGACAAATCAACAACCAAGCATATTGTGTTAGTCAATTAATGTATTGAGTCAAATCCTGCATTTATCTTTTAAAGACTAAGTTACAAAAATGAAAACAAAGAAAACTTTCTACATAGATCCTATGTAGATATGTAGTATCATTAGATAATCATATTAGGAAAACTGCATTGTTTTTATTCTTAGAGGACCTTTTCTCCGTTGATGAAGCCATACCTACTTAATCAATTTGAAATAATTAGATGCAAGATTAGTATTGTTGATGAGGGGTGAGATGAGAAAATTAGTAATGCAAGAGTCGTATTTATAGCTCTCACTTGAAATCTAAGGTATTATTATATCTAGTAATTACAAAGTTTACTCTCTTACCAAATATTCATAAGACTTATTTGCCATTAATTTGATTTGATATATACATTTATTAAAATTTATAATTTGTTAAAACTGATTTCCCATAGAAATTTATTAAGGATTATTACATTAGTGAATTCATGTATTACATGCAAAATTTTAGAATACTTAATTATAAAAATTATGGGTGAA